>JAAGAY010138350.1:0-13496 GCA_011801015.1 Ardeotis arabs
AGGAGGAGGAGGAGGATGAGGATGGAGGATGGAGGAGGGGCAGGATGCGATGGGAGGGGAGGGGTATGCGGCAGGGGTCTACGGGAGAAACCCGGGTGGGTGGATGCGGTCAGGAGGTGCGTTTAGGGGAGAGGATGGGTGGGACGGAAGTGGAGGACTCTACCGGGGGCTGAGGAAAGAAGGAATGGCAGGGAAAATGGGGACAGAGGTAGATGGATGGATGGATGATGGAAGGGGAGAGACCTGCTGGAGGAGGGGCGGCGGGGCAGGGGCGAGGAGGGGGCTGTGCTGAATGCAGAGCGGATGGGAGGCTGGGAACAGGGACACGTAGCAGGCACCGGTCAAAAAGAGCCAGGGGCCCTGGGAAGCCTCTCCAACCGGTTCATTTCATGGTCTGCAGCTTCATATGTCCTACCACACTTAGGCTCCCTTGACCTTGTTGCACTAGGTGATCTTTACATGAGCAGACACAGTGTTACTTTGAAAAAGAATTTTGCTTCATTTCTACCGTGCCCACATTTCTGTGGTGGTGTCAGGTTTGGCATTTGTTTCTTTTCCCTCTCCGTTTCCTCTGATGGCAGTCCTAGTGCTGTCCTTTATCTTGTATTCTCCAGCAGGCATGGGGGGGAATAAAATTACAGTTCCTGTTCCATATCATATTTTAAATATACATATTGATGATTAGAGGGAGTTCTTTCTTTTTCTTCCCAAAAATCTTAAAAGCATCAGTGCATTAGTACTCCCTTGTATATCAGTAATGATTGTCTATTCCTAATACAGTTACAAATGTCACAGAGATGGGTTTCTTTCTAATGGATGTTTGGGTTTTATTGCAGTTGAAGGTTTTGGGGCTGTTTCTTTTTTTTTCTGTTCCTCCTACCTCCATGTCAGATACATCCTAGGAGGGGTTAGGCTTCTTGCAGCTCCTGGTACTCACCAGACTGCAGAAGTGAACATCACTGCTGCAGTGTGCTTGCGGGACGCTTTGCTCTCAGAGACAGGCTTTTGAGCAGGTAATGGAGAGGAATGGATCCTGCCCTGAGCTGATCACAATCTCAAGATAGTTAGAAAAGTAAATGGAAGACAAGGAAACAACAATAGGTCTTTATCTGGCTTGCTGTATACATAATTGCAAAAAAAAAAAAAAAGCTGATTCTTCTGAGTTCTTCTGAGGATGAGCTGAGAAATCTGAAGATTTGATGTCTGCAGCACTAACAGCAATATGCATATAAACATATATTTTAAAGAATATATACTATTTTTCAGAACTGTTATTTGGTTAAAAGCAAAGCTTAAAGAAGCAAAATTCTAGTTAAAAAAATACACATTCATAGTCCTAAAGAGCCAATTCTTTGAAAGTCAGAGGGGAATTCAAAAGATGGAAAAGTATCCAGGCCTAAATTCTGACCTTATGAGTCAGGGTTATAAACACATGTGTGAGTCCATTAAACCTCCAATTATTCATGGAAAGTTTATCTGAGTTGCAGATTGGCTGCACTAGGAATGTAGCAGCACCAGAACTGAACCTTTGTCGAGCTGACTATGATCTGGCAGGGCTGGTGAGCTGTGAGAACGTGGATATGCTGTATCCAGGGCCAGGTGCAGAAGCAGTTTAACTGCCTTCCTTGGCGCAGAGCCCGACCTAATAAGCACTTTGAACCCAAGCTGGCCCGGCACAGGCCAATCTTGGGAGCCTTTCATGGCATGTTCACTCTACCAGAAGTGCTTACACAAGTGATGTGCAGAGAAGAAAGTGCCTCCAGAAAGGGCCAGAGGGATTTTTCATTTGGGCCAAGTTCCACTTTGTTGAGCTCTGGATAAGCCCTGCAGAATCCTTCAGATATCTGAGGTCTGTGTCCTGTCAGAGGAGGGATCGGTCACCTCAGGGCTAGTGCCACCTGAACACTGGCTTGGGTTTGGTGTGGTACTAATGCCAGAAGCCCTGGACGCCATGCTGGAGAGAAGAGAGATCTGTGGAGCCAGCCTGGGTCCAGCAGCGCAAAGATGGAGAAGAAGCTAGCAAGCCTCCCGCTGCCTGAACTGCACGTGTATGGAGCTACACTCCCTAGAGTGCCCATAGTGTTTGTGTTAGCTGCTTTCATTTCTTATCCAGCCTAGCCGGTGGACACCCTGTTACTGTAAATGATGGAGATGTGATTGTATGGACATGCCTGAAGCTACGTGAGGTGCTCTGGAGAAGAATACATTTCCGTAGTCAGTCTTAGGAATAGCACAGCAATTTCTGATCTTCCTCTTTCTAGTTCTTTAGAAAATTGTGGTTTAAAGGCTTTGCAAATGGCCATTTCATTCTCCAGGGTGCTTCTGTTCAGTGCAATAGCATGTTATCTCTTATTAAAACACTGATAAACTGCTTTCTTGTGTATTTGTGTTCTGTTGGTCTCTTGTGTGTTTGTGTTCACTGTTAACTTGTGGTGAATGCCTTGACTTCATTTGAAGATTTATTTTTTCACTTGCATTTAAAATAACATTCAACTCTCTGCTTCAAGTTAGCTCTCAGAAGATTCCATGCAAAAACAGTCTTGAGGCCTGTGTGCATGCTTCTTTTCCTTCCCACTTCCACACACATTTCCCCATTAACTCCATGTCTGCTATTTCAAAACAGAGTTTTCACTGCCAAGAAGCCAAAACCCAGTTAACAGAAAGCAGTTCACGGAATTAAAAGATCCCTCGGAGCTGGGTTTCCTGGACCATGGTGTGCGTGTGCGCTCTGTCTGGTGCATGTGCCGCTCTGAAGCGACATGTCGAACAGGGAACGAACACTCCAATGACATTACCGGCTGCAGCCCCCAGTGCTGCTGCTGCCGCCACCGTAGCAGTTCTTGTCACTGCTGATGCATGCAGCAAAAGGGGAAAAAAATAGAGCACGGGCATAGCACACTTCTTGTCTTTGATTCAAGAAGCCATTTAAATGCAGTTTAAATCCAGATCTGCTGGAACCGAGCCATATCCTTATTTATATATGTATTTTTAACAGGAGTTGTGATCCTGTGAGGTAATGATCGTTAGCTTCCACACCAGTCTATGGGACTGCAGCTGCAAGTTTAAACAAAGCCAAGTTAGCAGGGAAAGACAGATTTGGCTGTGGAACTTGGCAAGCCTTTTGTTTGTTTGTATTTAATCTGACAATGATCAGTCAAAATGTTGTTTTTGTCATGCGAACGTAATGCCTGATAATTGTCTGCAGCATCAGTGATTGCTTCTGAACAGGGACAATTATCAGAAATGAAGACCGGTTGTTCTGCGCCGAAGTCCAAAATAAAAGGGATAATCTTTCTGATAAAGCAGACAAGACTTATTGAATTTTTTTTTTAATAATTGCATCTTTGAATAACTTATTCTTAAAAATCAAGTAAAATGTATCAAGCACATGAAGAAGAAATACTATCTGTATTTCAGTCAGAAATAGGCTTCTGTAGGCTTTTCCATGTCAGGCAGGGAAAAAAGGCTTTTTCCTTCCTCTGAGAAATTCCAGTTACTGTTGCAGTTTGTGTTTTTCTAGGTAAGGTCCTGTTGCTATATTGTTATATGTGTCTATTTTAACAAGTTTTAACTTTGAAGCTAGAATAGGATTGTTATGCTATTTAAAGTGAAAACATAATCGAGGGAGAGGAAGCTGTTCAAAACTGGTTAAAGCTGGCTTACAAAAACAATATAGCCTTAAACTAAGAAGGGCAAGTTTAGATTAATTGTAAGGAAAAGCTTCAAAGCGGTAAGAACTTGAGAAAGGAGCAACTTCAGTTCATTGCTTAGATTCTGGTAATAGAAATGAGTGCATATGACAATGGATAAATTGAAAAATCAAAACCTCTTAACACTGGAATTCTCCTCCCTGCTCTGCTTTGCATGGCAATCGACCTGTTCTGGGGTTGTGCAGCGGCAGAGGACCATCCTGGCTCTATTTTGCAGAAGTGGAAAGTACGTAGTCGTACCTCGGCACTGGATTTCAGAAGATGGTGCCTGACAGCGTGGCTTTCTGTCTTGTGATGTTTGTTGGGTCTCTTACACTGCATTTCGGGATGCTCGACATCATGCTGCATGGCTGATTTACAGAAAATGAGAAACAGAATTAGTAACTTCATCTGTGTATGTCCAGGCCTTTCCAGATGTTCAGCTGCCCAGTCAGCAATACCGCACAGCTGCTATGACGTAAGACCATATGTCCAGCAATCTCAGGGAGCTGTGGAAAATTTTTGGTCTGGCTGGGTAAAATTTTGGTCAAGGAAAGACATATGTCCAGAAAAAAACCCAGGTATATTATAGCCCTGTCAGTGACGAATTAACAACTGATTTGGAGAGAAGTCTGATTAGTGGGCAGTAAATAAAGCTTGATGTGACTATTGAAGCAATGAGAGTAAAGCAAAAATGAGTAACTGCTCGTTTAATGAGTGTCATCCATCCTGTGCAAGAGGCAAGTGCCTGTGGAGAAAATGGGACGCAGTTGTGTAACTGATTTTGTCCAAACACACAGGCATAAAAGGGACATGTAAAGATAGCAGAGATTTGGCGCTTGCAGAGGTGAATGTTCAATATTAAGCAACAGGAAAAGCACCCCTGCTACAGACCCCATCCCATAGAGGAAGGAACTTACTGCCTCTGGTAGCACTGGGTTAAGTGGGAGATGAGCTGAAGCGGGGCAGTTGCCCTGCATTCCCACTGGTATTGCACACAAGTTTGGAGCAGTGTGCTAAACAAGCTGTCCCCCTTTGCCCACCGCTCACATGGTGACCGTATCTGCCCATGGATATGTTTGTGTGTGCATAATGCTTTAAGGTTAAAGCAGAGACTGTCATTTGGATCTTGCTCAATTGTGCATTGCTTTAGTTCTGGGAGAAAAATTCTTTTCTGACCCCAGATAGGGATCAGCTCAGCTTATGCTCCAAAGAATAGAGATTAATATCCCCTGTGACCTTTTAGCCTAGCTGCTGCAGGGTTTTTAACAAGTGGGCTTAGGACCCCATGTGTGGCAGCTACGCCGACATGAATGTCTGTAATGTCTCTTCTTGTCAATGATCCGTGAACGAAGGAATCTCCAAGGATATCTTGACGTGCTGTGGAGCTGTTATGGTCTAGTGCAGCACACAACGATAGGATGAAAAGCTGGTGTCACAAGTAATGCGTAAGTTGTTCTAAATGTCCCTGACAACAGTTGTCCTTTATTTAAAAGATGTGGCTGTCAATGGGAGGAAAAACAAATATTTAAACAAGACCCCAAATAACAGCAGCACTATTTATGTCTTCTGTATTTCTGGTTCCTTGGATGTTTGCAATGTTGTATGAACTCTATAATATAATGTAGAACGAAAAAATAAGTACGTAACATGAAGAAGCCCCCACCTAGTTCTAGACATCTCTTACTTCCCACTCCTGGCACTGAAGAGTGGGTTTGTCCAGGAAACAATCCAGGAAGAAATTCCTTCTTAAAAATAATTTTTCCTTAATTTTGGATGTATTCATTTTGACTTGCTTTGGCTGTTCAGAACTAACATCACCATTGTTGATGTGCGTAAAAGGTTTGCCATTCGTTTAAACAATTTTTAGCCATTAGTTTAAAATAGCCAGTCTTGGCTATTGCTATAGGACCTGGGTGTCAGGGGGAGCACTGATTTAGGACGGAGCTCTACAGTTGCTGTTTCAGACATGTCTCAGGTATATGGGTGATGTTACATTCACCTTCTGAAGCTATATCACCTGCTTTGGTGTCTAGGGTAAGTGATAAGTAAAAATTGAAGTTACTGAATCCAAGAGAAAGATCCAGAGCCTTTGTCAGCCTAGCTCTGGAGGCATCAGCCGCTCAGTAGGTACATATGTGTACATCCACCAGCTTCCTTGTATGCTCCAGATTTCAGTGTCCGTTGATCTTTAGAAGCTCTCCAGTGTGACGCACCGGGCACCAAGCTCTTGCTTAAGCTTCAGTGTCACCACTGAGGATTGAGAGGAGCTGGATGTGAGTGTCAGCCCTCTTAAGGCAAAAGGGAGTTGAACACGTGCCTGCAGGGAACTAGCTGTAATAAACAGATACAAGAGATTGCTAAATTAAGTACGTGTTCTGTTTAATGGATTTTTAGGAATTGGATGTAGCAATTCCTTAGAAATGTTTTATTTACTCTCTTTTTTTTTTTTGCTACATGTGGGGAAAACCTCCAGAGGTTTGAGGACCATTTTCCTTCCAGGGACAAGCTGATTGTGCAGCAGATCATAACCTGGATGTGTTTGAAGACAGGGCAACGGATTCTGCCTCAGGTGCTGTTTTGTTCATTTATAAGTTGACTCATCAGATGGGTTGTAACCTATATTCCATTCCTATCTTTTATCCCTTTCCAGTGCAATGCAAGTGACATCACTTTTTCCTATCAGTTATCATCGTCTGTATTTTAAAATTCAGTGGTCTTAATTGCCACAGAGCTAGAGCTCACCAACAATGTTAAAACAAAATTAGAGTTGTCGCCCCGTTGACCTTAGTTCTGCTCCTGCCTAGAATTTTCTAAGAGCCTGTGGGAATGATCCGCAAGCTGAAATGTGTGGCACAGCACAAGGACAAGGAAGCCCCAACGCATCTCTGCGCTCGGTGGAGTGCCAGCCGTGGGGCAGCAGCATGTTCTTGCCATCAAAGCGTTCAGCCACATGGAAGTGGTGTGGCCTGTAGGTTTACAGGAGGGTAGCAGATTTCCACGGCTTAGCTGCAGGGAGCAGGAGTTAGACCTGGTGTGCAGCTGCAGGCAGCAGTAAGGACCATCAGTTTGGCACTGCTGAGAGGCAGAGCGGCTGTTTGCTATAGGCAGCATTCAGTGAGGGCAGAATGAAGGTCACGTGGACATGTTTAGCTTATACAAAGGCATAAGATATATACATCTTAATGCCGTCTTGATCTTGTCTTGTCTGTTCTATAAAAAGACGAACATTTTTATAACCTGCTAGGATGTAAAAGGTTGTTGCTCCCTGTTCTGGCTTCTCTCTGCCAACACCTGCTCCTACTGCGCGTGCAGCCCCGTATCACCAGCCGTCTCAGCTGTGCAGCCTGAACTGTGCGCTACACCAGGACTTGTGCCCCTGCTTTTTCACTGTTTGGCTGTATTCCCTTGTCTTTTTCTGTTTCTTCTCCACCACCTTGGTCTTGCCAAACCCTCCGGACAGCTAGTGGACAAATCGTCGTGAGCTGGCCTCCTACCCCTTTGTCAATGCAGCTCTCTGCATTTCGTAGCTATGAACTATAATTTTTAATTTTTGATTTCCAGATGTTTCTATCTGGGTGAATGTCAGGGACCCTACTCATCCTGAATCAGAGGACAAGGGAAAGGGATTGACGCTCTTTTTGTGTGGTGAGAACCTAGACTTTGGGTCATGTGGGATTCAGATAAAGGGGCAGGCACTGCTTCGATCTTGAACCTTAAATAAAAACCTAGGTGTACAACATAGCTTACTTTTGAATGTGTGGTTTAATATTGCTTTCTGGAATGGTTACTGGGAAAAGTTTGGTTTGCCTTAAAGTCCTGCTGCAATTTACTACCTGTAGAAAAAAGTAAAATCTGTAAATTGTAAATTGTTTTGGGGACTGGGGGAATGTTGTACTTTGGGAATCACTGTTTTAAGAAATCTTAAATTTGGATTGTTAACTCAACCAGAAATCCCAAAGTGACATGTTAAATTTAATGAAAAAATCCAAGTCAGCACGTGGATGTTGGAGTACTTTGAAAGAATATTTAAACAGAATGAGGCTCTCAACTTTGTCTATAGTAGAGCTGTCATTCAACTGTATCGTAATCTCATAAGGGTGAGGGCTCTTGAAAGTGCTAAGTGCAGACTTCCATGATGCTGGCTGGGACATTTAGGCACGTATGTAATACAACAGTATAAAAAGCAATTTAATGCCTCATGTGATTTGTGATTCACGGGTTGATGGCTGCTAATATATTGTGGTGATCTACAAATTAAAGTTTGGCTTGTTAGGTTCAGTGTGGGCAGGGCATTTAATTTTCCTGCATTAATTTCACAGGATTGTAGCCAAAGGCAGCAAAGAAGTTGCATTTTTTATCACTATGAGAGAGTTATGATTCATGATCTCAAACCTTAGCCTAGTAAAGAGATACTCCAGAGCTAAATGGTTAAAAAAGTGGGGGAGACGCGAGGTGGAAAGACGCAATTCAGCTATGAGAGAAAAAACAAAACTGGAGTGTCATGGTTTGAATTATTCTACAGCATGTAAAATTTGTTTTTCTGATGATTATGTTCTCTTTTAGATTTCTGAGTGAAGATGAATTTAGCAGAGATTTGCGATAATGCCAAAAAAGGAAGAGAATATGCCCTCCTTGGGAATTACGACTCTTCTATGGTGTATTACCAGGGTGTCATCCAACAAATCCAGAGACATTGCCAGTCGATCAGAGATCCAGCAATTAAGGGCAAATGGCAACAGGTAGAGTGAAAGAAAGTTACCTTTATTCTATTACTTGATATTTGAAAAATACATTATACTATACTTCCCACACCTTTTAAGATATAGAGGATGTGTATTGCAGCTAAATCCACAACATTTCTTTCACAGTAATTTGTTGATATTTATAGGGAAATAATTTTTGTGGCATATTTAAAATGAATTATTTTCTTCTCATGGAATCAATACTTTGTTGTTTTTACTTAGGATGTCTGGTTAATCACTCGTCTGTTTGTGTGTGATTGTATACTTTGGAAAAACTGGTTTGCTGAGGACTTCCTTTTGCTGTTTTATCTTTTGATCAGTCCAGTAAACTAAGATGTAAGTGGATGAGTTAGCATCACTAGAATGGTTGTCTGAGTAGCACTATAATGCTACAATGTGCAAATTTGGATCAGGTTTCTAAAACTCCAACTAATACTCTTAGCCTGGTTCTTGCACACGTGCATCACCATGCTAAGCAGAGAACTGCTGAAGTCAAGGAAATAACGTAAGAATCCTCATTTAGCACTTTCAGTATTTAAGTCTTCCTTACATTTGGTGGTTCCATTTTTCATTGTACAAAATGTGTTCCACGAAAAAAAAACCCCAGAAGATAAACATATAAAGATGTACTCTAGAATAAAGAATTAATGTTGCATAAATATTATTTTTTGAAAGAAGAACATAGCTCCTATAAAAGATACAGTTTTGCAGTAAGTAGCTGAAGAAAGTATTTCAATAAGAGTTTTTCTAAATATCATATGTTTAAATGATGTCACGTAAAAACAGAAGGAAATTTTTCTTTTTTATTGCAGCAGGTGCTTTGGTTATGGTTTTGTGCTTGAAACATCTGACACTAACACAGAGTATTTTGTGTACTGATAGCTACAACGCTGTTAGGAGTAATTTTTTAATGACAGTACTCTTCATAGGTGTTTATCATAGAACTGTAAAAGTCTGTCTGCTTATTAAGAACTTGTCTGAAAAGCGCATGTGTGTACAAGCAACAGCGATAGTGCCTAGCTTTCCTGGTGGGGTAATAAGCTGAATGTCGTACAGGAGATAGTCACATTCAAATATTTGTATTCAAACTCTTCCCCACCCCAAGGCATGCTGATACAAGGTGTTCATGCCCCATGCATGTCCTTAGTTCCTGCCAAACTTGTAGCTGACGTGAAGATAGAGCATGAGGCTTTCCTTGTTCTGCAGCTGCATCACTGCATTGCCTTCACTTCTAGTGTTTAGTGTTTCCTGTGATGATACTGGTTCTTCCATCTTGGACCATTAACATAGTTCCAAGGATTATGCCCTGGGTAAGGCAGCTGGCTCCTTAGCAGAGGATCTGAAGTTGGCACCTTCTCAGAAATTATCCCTTTTAGGTAAAAACAGAACGGCCCTTGAAAGTGTCCCATAAATGCTTTAGAGAACTGTCCCCAGAAAGATCAACAGCATGTGGAGTAGTGTCTGTCATGCTGTCTGCTCATGTTAATTTTGAAACTTCCCAACACAGTGGTGGCAGACGAACTTTGTCAGAATATTGCTTTGCCGTTACTGGTGCCAGTCTTGGCTCAGAGACAAACACCAAAAAGTAAGAAGCGTGATTAAAAAAAAAAAAAAGGAAGTGCTTCATCCTCAGGCTGTTTGCCTTCTCATTGATTTATGGCACTACTCACAGCCCTGGGAACAACATGATATAGCCCTGAGAGCAAATGATGCAGCCCTGGAGCCACCAGCTTTTCCATACCTGTACCTGAATGGTTTGGTGAGACCTACAGAAGTAGACCCGCTTTCTTACTCGCTCTTGATAAGTAATTGTTGTGCTTTCTCACTCCTTGAGACAGACTAAGAGGGAGTCTGATGATCTGGATGTTAGCACTGCTTTCCAGCTCCAACAACAGCTACATTCAAACTGTCACATTCAGTAGCCGTCTGACAGACAGCCTGTTCTGAAAAAAATTAAACCAAAAGTTGAATCACAAGAAACACTCACGCACAATATTCAAATAATACTTAGATATTCTTTTTAGATCATTCTCATGAAAGAGTTATGCCATACACATTACCTAAGTTTAGCAAAATTCAGGTCTAACCCACTTGGTACCAGTAATGTGCAGAAGCAAAAGCTTTCCATACCTGTATGCTTCTTGCAAGTGGCACGAGAAGCAAAGCAACCATTAGGTCATGGTTGAGGGGATGAATGCAATTGATTTTTACCAGAAATTTTGTCTACTTTGGCATATGGAACTAGGCTGTTCTTTAGGTTCTTCAGTTTCTCCATCACTTGAGGAATCTGAGGAGGATGCTGCCACTGGTACCTTCTGGAGGTGGAGTTTAGCAATCTCTAGCAGACACTGGCTAGACAGAGCTTTTACTGTTGGGAGCAGTCCACAGTGTGAATGTCCATGTAGGTAAGTGCTTGAAGGAGAAGATTGTTACTTAAATCTGCTCTTCTCTGACATGTACTGTCTGCATGCACATTCACAGTCTTGAACCTCCTGAAATCTTCCTGGGACACCGACGCTGAGGGGGTCTGGCAGTATGAAGCATGCACTTTCTTTCTGTACATTTGTGTGCAGCGCATAAACAGTGTGTTTGTCCAAGTGGTACTTTTGAGGCAGTGAACTCAGTTTCATGTCTTTGCGTACATATTCCCTCATAAAATAGGAATGTTCATATGAGTAACATCTCAAAGAATAGTTACAGCTGTGGCTCTGCAGCTGACCAACTCATAATTGTTACAGGAACCACTGTTCTCCCAGTGGGTGCTCCATCCTGAATAGGTACCTCCTGCTAGGTGGATTTGTTTTGCTGTTCTGTGTACTACATGGGATTTTTCCAGCAGTTTATTGAACAATGTAGAGCAGAGGTGAACCAGAAGTAGCTGTGATTTTGGGTTGGACTCCCAAACACCTCTCTTGGCTTAGGTGTCATTGTTTTCAAATTTCTACAGGTTGGTCTGGACAGAATGATATTCTGTGCAAGTATTTGATGACTTGTATTTCATGTCGCACAATCAGACAGCTTCAGCTTTGCAGCTGGGCACCCTGATTTCAAGGGTTTCTTGTGCTTGGTGCTGATAGCTAGGACAAGGAGGAATGGGAACATGTATGATCTGCTCCCCTGGGAGCAACTGACTGGCTCAGTTCCACTTATAGCATTCAGAATCATTACAATTGGAAAAGACCTTTAATATCATCAAGTCCAACCTTCAACCTAACACCACCATGTCCACTAAACCATGTCCTGAAGTGCCATGTCTACATGTTTTTTGAAAACCTCCAGGGATGGTGACTCCACCACTTCCCTGGGCAGCCTGTTCCAGTGCCTGACCACTCTTTCAGTAAAGACTTTTTTCCTAATATCCAACCTAAACCTCCCCTGCCACAACTTGAGGCCATTTCCTCTCGTCCTATCACAAGTTACCTGGGAGAAAAGACCAATACCCACCCCACTACAACTGCCTTTCGGGTAGTTGTAGAGAGCAATGAGGTCTCCCTTCAGCCTCCTCTTCTCCAGACTGAACAATCCCAGTTCCCTCAGCCACTCCTCATAGGACATGTGCTCGAGACCCTTCACCAACTTCATTGCCCTTCTCTGGACACGCTCCAGCAACTCAATGTTCTTCTTGTAGTGAGGGGCCCAAAACTGAACACAGTATTCGAGGTGTGGCCTCACCAGGGCCGAGTACAGGGGCATGATCACTTCTCTACTCCCACTGGCCACACTGTTCCTGATACAAGCCAGGATGCTGTTGGCCTTCTTGGCCACCTGGGCACACTGCTGGCTCATGTTCAGCCGGCTGTCAGTCAGCACCCCCAGGTCCTTTTCTGCTGGGCAGCTTTCCAGCCACTCTTCCCCAAGCCTGTAGTGTTGCGTGGGGTTGTTGTGACCAAAATGCAGGACTCGGCACTTGGCCTCGTTAAACCTCATACAATTGACCTCGGCCCATCGATCCAGCCTGTCCAGGTCCCTCTATAGAGCCTTCCTACCCTCAGGCAGATCAACACTCCCACCCAGTTTGGTGTCATCTGCAAACTTACTGAGGGAGCACTCGATCCCCTCATCCAGATTATGGATAAAGATATTAAACAAGACTAGTCCCAAAACTGAGCCCTGCGGAACACCGCTTGTGACTGGCCACCAATGGGATTTAACTCCGTTCACCACAACTCTCTGGGGCCAGCCATCCAGCCATTTTTTACCCAATGAAGAGTACTCCAGACCAAGCCATGAGCCACCAGCTTTTCTAGGAGAATGCTGTGGGAGACAGTGTCAAAGGCTTTACTGAAGTCCAGGCAGATAACATCCACAGCTGTTCCTTCATCCACTAGACAGGTCACCTGGTCATAGAAGAAGATCAGGTTGGTCAAGCAGGACCTGCTTTTCATGAACCCATGCTGGCTGGGCCTGATCCCCTGGTTGTCCTGCACACGCCTGGTGAGCACACTCAAGATGAACTGCTCCATAATCTTCACCGGTACCCAGGTCAGGCTGACAGGCCTGTAGTTCCCGGGATCCTCCTTCCGGCCCTTCTTGTAGCTGAGCATCACATTGGCAAGCCTCCAGTCATTTGGGACCTCCCCTGTTAACCAGGACTGCTGATAAATGATGGAGAGTGGCTTGGCAAGCTCTTCTGCACTCTCGGGTGGATCCCATCTGGCCCCATAGACTTGTCCTGTCCAAGCAGTGTAGCAGGTCATTAACAAGTACATGAATCCCTGTACTCTTCTTGAGCTGCCTGCCCCTTCTTCCAAGAGTGGTAAACTCTCCTTTTTTTCCTGAGCCCCATCAAAAGCTCCCTGTTCAACCAGGCCGGTCATCTTCTCCACCAGTTCATCTTACAGCACATGGGGACAGCCTGCTCCTGCGCCTTTAAGACCTAATGTCCAGCCTTCCTGGACCCTTTTGCCCTTCAGGATTGTGTCCCAAGGGACTCTCTCAACCAGTGTCCTGAAGAGGACAAAGCCTGCCCTCTGGAAGTCCATGGTAGTGGTTTTGCTGACCCCCCTCCTTACTTCACCAAGAATCGAGAACTCTAACATTTCATGGTCGCTATGCCCAAGAC
>JAAGAY010138351.1:0-33707 GCA_011801015.1 Ardeotis arabs
TGGTGAGGTCCCCAATGAGTGCAAGAGAGGGAACATAACCCCCATTTTTAAAAAGGGGAATAAGGAGGACCCTGGCAACTACAGGCCGGTCAGCCTCACCTCTGTGCCTGGCAAGGTCATGGAGCAGATTCTCCTGGAAACCATGCTAAGGCACATGGAGAGCAAGGAGGTGGTTGGTGACAGCCAACACGGCTTCACCAAGGGCAGATCGTGCCTGACCAACTTGGTGGCCTTCTATGACGGGGTGACAGCATCGGTGGACAAGGGACGAGCAACGGATGTCATCTACCTGGACTTGTGCAAAGCTTTTGACACTGTCCCGCACGACATCCTCCTCTCTAAACTGGAGAAGCATGGGTTTGATGGACGGACCACTCGGTGGATAAGGAGTTGGCTGGATGGCCGCACTCAGAGCGTGGTGGTCAATGGCTCAATGTCCAAGTGGAGACCAGTTATGAGTGGCGTCCCTCAGGGGTCCATGTTGGGCCTGGCCCTGTTCAACATCTTTATCAGCGACATGGACAGTGGGATAGAGTGCACCCTCAGCAAGTTCGCCAATGACACCAAGCTGTGTGGTGCCATCGACACACTGGAAGGGAGGGATGCCATCAGAAGGACCTTGACAGGCTGGAGAGGTGGGCCCGTGCCAACCTCATGCAGTTCAACCAGGCCAAGTGCAAGGTCCTGCTTTTATGTATTTTGAACATCATTATCAATGAAGCATTGAAAAGTAAAACGAAGCTAGATGCAACAAGTGACTCTTAATTTTCTCTTGTCCAGAGGTGAAATTGAACAATATAAATTGGTTTGGTGAAGGAAAAAAAGAAGGAAAACAAAGTGTAAGAGGGTTTTACTTATTGTCTTTGTAGGCTACATGGTCATCCCATTAAGTTCTTGGTTCACCGTTGGCTGAGATTATTTAATTACTCTGTGGTACCTCTTGTAAATCAAATGCTATTACATTCCCTTTCTCACAGTTTGATTCATTAATCTTGTGTTCTTTCAAGTGGATTTATCTCTTATCTACTTAGTTTATTAAAGCCAAATGAAATTGCATCATGACTTTACAATAAGAATAAAAAAGAAAACATACTTTAAATTAGCATTAAAGATAAAACTTCAAACAGGCAGTTTCAGATTTCAAAATGAAATGTGATTAATTCAAATATGTTTAATCTGACCAATAAAAAATCGTTCACAGTCAGGACTGGCCCATATCAGGGGCTTTGTATTGATATATGCCCTGTTCAGACCCTCTAGGGCTTCAAGTCATCAGGGACCCATCCTCAGGCAAATTCAGCCTTCTGCCATCTTTCAAATCCAATGAATAGCTGAAGACAAAATACTGTTCCTATGAAATACAGCTTCTCTTTTCTTTTCTTTTTTTTTTTTTAAATGTATTTTTTTTCCTCTGAGATCAGAGATCTGGGTAGTATCAACCTTGATCAAATGAATGTACTATATATTCAGAGAGAAACTGTGTACCATGTAATGGGAATGGCTTTGCATTTGGATTAGAAACTCAGTTGTGGGTACAAGGAGCATGAATACACTGAAGTGCAGTGCTTAGGAAGTGACTGAACACAGTCCTTTGAAATACTGCATGCAATGTTGTCTGTACCCAACCTGCTCCCTAGGCTTCCCTTACTCATTGCTGTCAGAGAGGACTCAGGGCTAGACGGATGTTTGGACAGACTGACTGTAGGTAGCCTAATATCCCTAGCCAATGAAATCAATAAATCATATCATATCATATCATAGAATCATAGCATGGATTGGGTAGGAAGGAACATTAAAGATCATCTAGTTCCAACACCCGTGCCGTAGGCAGGGACTACTTCCACTAGACCACGTCACTCGAAGTCCCATCCAACCTGGCCTTGAACAGTTCCAGGGATAGGGCAGCCACAACTTCTCCAGGCAACCCGTTCCAGTGCCTCAACACCCTGACTGTAAAAAATTTCTTCCTTATGTTTAATCTAAACCTACCCTCTTTCAGTTTAGAGTCATTATCCCTTGTCCCATCATCACATGCCTTTGTCAAAAGTTCCTCTTCCTTGTAAGCCCCCTTGAGGTACTGAAAGGCTGCGATAAGGTCTCCCTGGAGCCTCCTCTTCTCCAGGCTGAACAGCCCCAACTCTCTCAGCCTGTCCTCATAGGAAAGGTGCTCCAGCCCTCTGATCATCTTTGTGGCCCTTCTCTGGACTTGCTCCAACAGGTCCATGTCCTTCTTATATTGGAGGCTCCAGAACTGGACGCAGTACTCCAGGTGGGGTCTCACGAGAGCAGAATAGAGGGGCAGAATCACCTCCCTCTACCGTTCTTATTTTCCTGTTTAACTTAGAAGTTTATAATATACATTTGATGGCTAAGACAGGGGTCAATTGTTCTCAGTTCTAGCAGTAAGAGGATAAATACGAACTCCAGCTTCACAGTGTATCTGTGTTGGGCTTGATTCACAAATTAGTCACTCGTTCCCCTCTTTTCAAGAAGTGTCAAAGTTACTGTACCAGAGTACTGTTGACTGTAGTAGTATCAACTAGAATTAGAACTGGAGGGTAACAGAACTCCTTGACAAAAAAAAAGACAACGACACATAGGTGTCATTGTGGTACATATGTATGACAATCTGCACTCACCACTATGGCTAAAAATCCCTATGTCTAGCATACAACTGTGTCTCACGATGTTATTGCCCCTTGTATTATTTTATACTCATTACACTTGGTTTGAGATTATAAAAAAAAAAAAAAGGAAGATATCTGTATTCGTTAAGAGTTTTGTTTATGTTTGTAAAGTATCCTTGTTTCTTTGGTATCTGAGTAAGTCTGGCAGTTACTAAAAAAAAAACCTTATAAGCATTCCTATTTAGCAATATTTTCTGTGAAGGTAGAGTATGTTTGTGGCACAATAAGGTTTTAACAGGTTTTTAACAATTCTCTTTTTGTATTTGCTCTGTCAGTTTGCAGAAGGGTGATATGGGGCATCTAACCATTACAGAATACTTTTTGTGTGTTTGTTTTTCAGAAATTACATTTCTGTTAGGCAATATGGCCTAAATGTGATACAGCAGTGTAAATTCTCCGGATGAGCCACATGGGCAGGCTATATTTTTTTTTTCAGTGAACATGTATTTAAAAAAAAAAATCTTCCTAGTTCAGTTATGTTTCAAAAATATGTTTGAGACGTAACAGCCTTACATCTGGCAACAACAACTTAATTACTAAAATTGCACATTTAAAAACATACTTGGTAAGAATCTAAATCCCAAGGGTAAGTATAAGACTTACCTTACACATTTTGCATTGTAGGCATATTCATATTTTCCTTGAATGTAAAAGATTAATATTTAATCATAACAAGCCATTTTCATTAGTTATTTTAAACAACTTTGTTTATAATATCCGTATATTTTAAAATATATTCTTAAATGGGAAATGTCAGCTGATCATATAGCTTTGGATATTTGGGGTAGGTTGGTAATAAATATTCTTGAGAAGAATATTGGATGTATCGCCTGAAGGAAGAACATAATCTCCTTATTCTCTTTGTCAGGGCAACTTGTTTGATCCTTTCAAAAGAGATCGAAAAGTTCACACTATTTTTATAATGTAGGTGTTACCAATCAACCCTCTCTGTTGATTTTAGGAATATGTGTGCACTACATGCCCAAAGGGGGTGAGATTTTGCTCCACAGTGACACAAGTGCAGGTTCACAGTGTGTTTGTATTAGTGCAGTAAATATTAGCTGTTCAGTTAAAACGATGGAAACACGAACTCACGACTGTGTCAACATTGTAATATTTGCATCACTCTAGGTTGGCTGATTGAGTAAGCTTCCTAAAAGCAAAGAAGAGAGAATAAAGCAACTTCAACATCACATAGAAAGGCATGAGGTATGTAGGGAAACAATCTCCCAAGTAACAGAATGTGGGCTTCTTTGTAATGGAAGCAATAGGCAAAAATACCTTTGTTATCTCCTCTGTGTTCAGAAATCAGAAAGGATTTGAAGCTAAAGAACAAAATACTCTGCTCTGAGGACCTGTACTGTAACAGAAAAGCTGTATAGGAATGGCTGCCCCAAGACACTCATTGCTTCTGGGATATGGAAAACACAAAGAAATTCTGAGTGTCATCTAATGCATCTTGAATATTGAGTTTCAAGGACAAGAAGACAGTGATCTGTAAGTCTTCTCTAAACTCTTCCTATTGATTGGTCTATTTTGGCCTCTGATGATGGTTATTCACTGACATATCCTTAGGCTAATTAACATCACTTTTCTTTAGCAGAGCTCTATAGTATTTTCATATGTTGATGATTATTAGTGAAAGAAGAATTTGGGGTGTCAGAGTTAATGCTCCAGTTAAAGTCTTAATCCTGAATTAGACTTTTAAAAATCTGTTTTATCATTGTTTTTCTTTTTTTATCCCATAATTAAAAAAAAATATAATAAACAAATATACAATTTTCACTAAGTGTTACTTAACTTTTATTCTGGAGCTTTTAGGGAACTTACAAAGTCTGCAAAATTGCTAACTGGTATCAATAAATTTTTGGGTCATATTTCAACTGGAACAAAAGTGAGGATAGAGAGGGATGCTCAAGGAAGAAGCTTTCAAAGAAGAATTTTAAATTAACAAACATTTTAATGTCCTAATAAACTATCAAAAGAGTAAGTACTTTAAAAATTTGTTGATATAACTGAAAAGTCTTGTCACCTTAATATGTCATAAAAGCTCACAAAAATAGGTTGACCTGAAGTTAAATATCACTGGTAACCACCTCACACTTTAAGATAAATTAATTTGAACATAATTGAATTTGTAATAAAGGCTTTAGAGACTTTCATTTTATTCAGTTAAAATTTAGAAGGTTGAGCTAATTCCAGTAGATATTATAACTTTCAAAGTAAAATGTATACTTCTGTACTTTTTGCTATGGACAACAAACATTAAGGTATTTTAATTGCTTATTAAAATTCTATCACACTTTTCAGACAGAATCTCAATACCATTACATCAGCAAATATTTTCAAAGACCCTTTGTTGGGTGAGGTATGCTTAATCTGAATCCAGGAAGTCTGAATAATTTGTAAGTTACAGTTTGAAGTTCTGTTTGCTCTGCACAAAACAACATCCTTGGTGAGTCAACTCAAGGACCGAAGTAGGCTGATCAGGTCCTGCCTCAAAGTCACCTCACCTGATTACAGCAATGGTTCATTAATCCCATGTCCTTTTGGAGACAACAGCTGGTGCCAATTGTTGGGAAGGGAAACCCTGTAATAAGCAGTAGTGAAATAAATTCTTCAGAAGTGAAGCAACTTCTTTATCTGATGCAGCTGGTAGCTGACATTTTCTGAAGATTAACTCTTCTATTATTTCTTTTCTCTCTGCCTTCTAAAAATGTAATAGGGTTTCATTTACTTAAACAAGCATGCTGCTAACTACAGCTACATATCTTCCAGTTGGTTTAGAGAATGAAAAAGTGACTATTTTTGGATTAAAAATGCCGTGGAAACATACATTGGGTTATAGTGATGCTGGGTTGCAAAAACTATGCATTTAGCTAGAAAGAATATATTCACTTCACCCCTACTAAACCCAATTATTTTTTTAGTATCTTTGGGTATTTTCTCATTTTTTAATAGGAAATGACAAAATAGGCAAGGGTTTGTCTCATGTTCATGGTTTTGTTCAGCACAGTGGCTGTGCAGTTATACTCTCTATAAATTCTACTTTCCACAAGAATCAGTTTTGAGACACTACCATAATGAAGGAGAAACCGATGGGAACACAAAGTTAATATACTCAGAGGCTATTCAGCACTCAGGCTAGTTTACTGTCAAAGACCAAAGCCACTTCTGAAGTACATACATACCAGAAATAAAATCAAATCATAACTCATATAATCAAGCCTTCAGCCTGTATATATATAGATCATTTACCTATCTGTACGCATGTCTGTGTATATGAAGTGAAGTTAAAGCACAAAATAAAAAAAAATTGAGTCTTCACATTGACATTGTTTTATTGAAAAACACAATTCAATATGCATCTTCCTGCAGTTCCATTATTAGCACAGTTTTAATAACAAAATTTGAACTAAGTAGCTCCTGAAAAGTACTTTTAGAAAAAAATAACAAAACTGAAAAGTGCTTTCAGAATCATAAGCTACACAATCAGAACAGTTCCAATAGCATTAATAAATTATTCACTGTGCATGCAACTAGGAGCATGATTGTCTTTGCAGGATCAAGGGCTTACTGAATGTGCAGTGTTAACACAAAGACATTAAGATCAATTTTGAGTAATAACCAGTTAGATTACCTCTGTACATACTCCATAAAATAAGTAACTGAAAGCCATTAATGACTACCAACTACCATAGGGAATAGAACTGAACTACTTTAAGATCTCCAGCTCACGTCCAATTTTTCATCCACTGATATCCCCAAGCCTTTTTCTGCAGAGCAACTCTCAATCTGTTCATCACTCAGTCTGTATTGGTACTGGGGATTGTCCCAACCCAGGGGCAGCAGCTTGCGCTTAGCCATGTTGAATCTGGGTATGTAGGAGAAAAGCACAGCTATTCCTGCTGCTGATGCTTCCTCGGGGGCCTGTGTAAGCAATATCATTAAGGAATACGCATAAATTCACTTTGTGCTTCTTCCAGGTAAGAGGAAGACTATTTCATTTCAGGTCAATGGAAGAAATTAGCTAAAATAACGGCCTTAACTTTACTGCTCAATTGAACAACTTAAATTGTAGTCAACTGTCCTGTGCTCTGGAAAGGAAAGAGATGCAGACAGTGTTTTTTTCTCTCCGCTACTGCACAGCTGCCAGATACTGCCTGTCTCCTTACAGTTTGTAAGCCTGAAGAAGTCTTTACATTGGATGCCTATAATTCACTTCCAAAAATATCATTTTTAATAGGTGGGTAAAAAATAGATCTTCCTGGATGATGGGCTATTTCTTTCTTACTGCTTCCTTGAGATTCCAGATTGAAAAGAAATTAAGATAAACATCAAATCTCACTGAAGAAATGTTTAAAATCTCAAATGTGCCTCAAATTCCTTTGCTATTCTAGTAAACTCTCTTCATCTCAACCCATGAGTTTTCCTTTCTTCCCAATTTCTCTTCACCATCCTGCTGGGGAGGGGGAGGGTGAGTGAGAAACTGTATGGTGACTCGGGCTAAACCACTACATCTTCAGATGAATGACAGCTCTTGGCAGAGACCACTTTCCCTCTACAGCACAGACTCACTTAATTGAACCCTTCATACGCTGATTTATTTTCCTGAGAGTTACCATTTGGCTTTAAGAACCCTTTTTTCTATACAACAATTTCACTCATATGATAAATATTTCCTTACAAATGTCAGATAAGAAAATAGCTTTCCCCTACAAGTTATATTTAATTATATCTTGAGTTATTTCACAATAATAAGCCTGGCTTTGAGATTGGAGGCTAAATTCTTCAGGTCTATCAACATCAAAAACTACTTGACTGAACAGCCATGAACTCAACAGTTATTTTTGTGATGTTGTTCATCAAGCCTGATACGATATGTTCTGGATTGTCTTTCTGAAATAAATGTGTCAAGATAATAAGGTCAATCTGATTTCTATTGCTCTCAGATAGTCAGGAGTCCCAAAAGTAGAGTATTTTAGAAATGCACAGATTTTAATATAGTTATTCTGAGAAGTGTGAAGTATTATTACTTCCTCTAACAGACAGAAAACTAAGGTACTGTGGGTAAAGATGCATGAACAGTTCACTTCTGCTTCACAAGTTTTCTCAGATTAGTTGTACCACAATAACTGCTCTTAGGTTATGTCAAAGTAATGCTACCTGATTTGTCATGCAATAAAAAAGGATTATAACACACTTTAGAATTTTGTATTTACAGCTATCACAGATGAGCTGATGGTGGATATCTTGCTATGATGCTATGGTTTATGATCAAATTGTGATAAATAAATCAATTTTCCATCTGAACCTTGATTTGCCTTGACTTGACAAATGAACCTGTGACAGAACAGCAATGTACTGCTAGCCTCCTCAATCCCAACAGTGTCTAGTCTATTCAGCCTTTATCTCTAAGGAACATTACTGTGTTTAAATAGCTTTTGCAAGATCTTCAGTAAATCCATTCCCACTGGAAAAGGAGCACTGTAAGTGAGAATTCCTTTTATCCTAATTATTTTAAAGGAAAATATTAAATCTAGGGAAATGTTCTAAAGAACTTTTCCAAAACATGGCATTCTTTTGAATCTCATCCTTTTCTTTACTGCACATCCTTCTCTTTTAGTGACCCAGTTTTGAGTTTTGGAACACTAGAGTGAAACGTATAATGAAATATAAAATGGTAAAAATTTAGGATTGAAAGAGGTATGCAATTTTGCCTATGAAATATTCACATTATAATTCTTTGAATAATTTAAATTTACAGTGGACTTAAAATTAAAATGTTACTTTTTTCCAAAACCTAGTCTCATCTCAATATATTTGCGTAGTTTCCATGAGAATTAACAGGAATTACAGGTACATATTGACAGGACAATAGAACACTAAGGATACACTAGCAATCCAAAACTGTATCAATCCTTAGTGTCTCTTTTGCCAGATTAGCAGTGCTATGAACTCAGCATATTTTGACAAACCTTATAGTACTCTGTTTTTTCCAGTGTTCACCTCTAATCCTAGCATTTGGTATCAAGCTAAGGATGTAGGCATTGGGTTTTTTTGTTGTGGTAAGCTTTAAGACTCTCAAAATGCCAACAGTAGTACAACTAAGTTTAAAATACAGATACATTTTCTATTTTTACTCACTCGCAAATTTCTTAAGAATTTATAGATTTTTATACATATGATTAGGTCTTCTTAAGTTTTCCAAAAGCAGTGGAAACACTTTGATGCTTTGTTAAATTCGGAAAATCCTTCTTGTGCTGAGGATTTCTTGACAATAGTGAGCTCAATCCTAGCTCTTTAGAAATAGATGTTAAAATGCTGGCTAAGTTCAGGGACTGCCTGAGCAGGAATTACCATAGGCTTTGGAACAGTACATTTTTGTAACTATGGAGTCAAAGGAACAGCTATGAGAAATTTAAGGTATGAATTATTTCCAGATCTGAGGAAAGAAAAAGAAAAAAAACCTGAAAGTGCCTTCTTGACCCTCATACATAATTTGCCATCAATAGAAAAACACTTATATGAGATAAAGTGCACCTTTATTTTTTTCCCTTGAAAAAATATTGACACCATTAAACAGTGATATAAGTGGATGGGAAAGAACAAACAAGAAGATAAGACACTTCAAGTGCATAAACTTAAAACAAAGCAAAGTGAAATGTGACATTTGATTCTTACATCTGCAAGAAGTCATTCTCCTCTTTGTTGGATTCTGCTTCTTTGATGAAGTAACACTGGGCACAAGTATAAACTGAGAGAGGAGTGACTGGAGAGCAGCCCTGCAGAAAGGGGTCTCAGGGTGCTGGTCAACAGCAGGCTCCATGAGAGTCAGCAGTGTGCCCTGGCAGCCAAGAGCACAAACCACATCCTGGGGTGCATCAAACACAGCATAACCAGCCGGTCAAGAGGTGATTATCCAACTGTATTCAGCCTTGGTGCCTTGAGTATCCTGTGCTGTTCTGGGCCACACAATTGAAGAAGGATGTAAAGGTCCTTGAATGCATCCAGAGGAGGGCAACAAAGCTGGTGAAAGTGCTGGAAGGAATGTCCTATGAGGAACAGCTAAGGACTTTGAGCTTGTCTAGTTTGGAGAAAAGGAGGCTGAGGGGCAACCTCATTGCTCTCTGCAGCTTCCTGAGGAGGGGAAGTGGAGAGGCCGGTGCTGAGCTCTTCTCCCTGGTACCCAGTGATAGGATGTGTGGGAATGGTTCAAAGTTGTGCCAAGGTGGGTTTACACTGAACATTAGAAAGAGAGTGGTCAAACCCCTAAAGAGGCTTTGTAGGGAGGTGGTCGATGTCCCATACCTGTCAATGCTTTAACTTTTGGTCAGCCCTCCAGTGGTCAGGCAGTTGGACTAGATGATCACTGCAGGTCACTTTCAACTGAACTATTCTACTCTATTCTATTTTATTCTATTCATCACCAAATTCCTCTCAGTTTTGGCTTTCATTTTCCTCACTCCAGATCCTGTAACTTGCTAAGCTTTCCTACTTTTTCTTCCAATTTACTTCAACTATATTTTAGCCTTAGCCTTTCCCTGCACCTAATTTTTCTCAGTTCTTTTTTTTCCTAATACCTTTCACACTTCACTTCTATTTGAACAAATACTCTTCAGTGTGCCATTTTTCCTGTTCAGAGGTGAGACATTTGCCAAAAAAAACTCAAGCAAAAAGTTTCTTGTCTTTGTTTAAGTAACTCAATTAAAAGTAATCTTCATGGTTCCCAAAGCGCTGCATAGATTAAAAATGGCTTTATATTTATATTATTTATATACTTTACACTTGAGATATCACAGCTGTCAAAATTTTCTCAGGTGCCCAAACTCAGGTGCCACTGCACAATCCTCAAAGCACCATCTTCTTAACATGGCTGATCATACAATCCTAAAACATGGCCCACATCCAGCCTAAAACTGTTTAGGATCTGTAAACAGGGCATAATACTGCCTTTATCCTCTGCACAGCTCAAAAGATAAGGTATGGCAGGAGCACACTTTACAGAGAGCCAGCAAGGAGTTCAGCTTGAGGTAGTGGTGTGACGGCTACACTTGGACAACCCCACAGCCCAAGAGCTTGGATGCTCTTCCGAGTTGTGGGTCCTACCCCTTTGTGGTTCCCAGGACACAAAGCCTGCTCAGATCTGAGTCTCCTGTTTCCTGAACACATGCTCTGATAAAGAGATTTCTGAGATCCATTTCCACATGGATCCTAAGCCCAAGTACGACATACACTCCTATGTAGCACTTTCCAACAGCTTGGACAGGCATGATAGCATGTAACATTTTAGCTACTAGAAATCACACATTTTGGCTCTCATTTGATTCACATCACTGCATAGTGAATTAAGTGCTTTACCTGCTCCCGGAAATTATATTTTGAAGCTGGTTTCCTAAACTTCTATACTGGGGAGAGACTGTTCAGTAGGGCCTGTTGTGATAGGACAAGGGGTAATGGTTTTAAAATAGAGGGGGGTAGATTTAGATTGGACATTAGGAAGAAATTTTTCACCATGAGAGTTGTAGATCACTGGAACAGGTTGCCCAGAGAGGTGGTGGATGCCCCATCCCTGGAAACATTCAAGGCCAGGCTTGATGGGGCTCTGAGCGACCTGATCTAGTGGGGGATGTCCCTGCTCCTTGCAGGGGGGTTGGACTAGATGACCTTTGAAGGTCCCTTCCAACCCTAACCATTCTATGATTCTATGATTCTATGATTTTGGCTGGCATAGAGTTAATTTTCTTCATATTAGCTCATATGATGAAAACAGTGCTGTTAACAGACCGACATTATCGTTGAAGTCAGCTAACTCAGTGTGCATACTAAGTTTGAATACTCGAATGCTATTTAGTTTCTTTTTAAAACAGCTACTCTTGAATGGGAAGAATGCAAATAAGATTCTTGTTAGTAACTTTCCCAATGCTAAAGATGATTATCACAGGATCTCCCTATTTTTTATGTTGTCTTTATTCCCTATCTCCTTATTTTCAGCACCAGCCTAGACACTTACAGCTATATGAATTTAATTGTTTGACTAAGGCAATTGTTTAACGGTATCCAATTAATTGTGTATTATGAAGATGAATCAGAAACAACAAAAGGAGATGCAACGTACGCCTATTCGGCATTTAATATCTCTCCAGTTTTGGTCTCTAAATGTTTCTGAATTAACTGTTTCCATGTGATTTAATGCATATATGAGGAAAAAGACCATAAATAAAGCCAGCTCATTTGTGTCAGATACCACGAGAGGACAGAAAAAAAAAGAAACAAAAAGTCTCTG
Organism: Ardeotis arabs; assembly: GCA_011801015.1. Taxonomy (NCBI): domain Eukaryota; kingdom Metazoa; phylum Chordata; class Aves; order Otidiformes; family Otididae; genus Ardeotis; species Ardeotis arabs. Next base: position 11,974 of record JAAGAY010138351.1, read on the forward strand.
ACTGAAAATACTTGGTAGTCAAAACCCCACAATGTACCATTTGTATAAACAAGATATCTTTAATTTTCCCTTTTCCCTGCTGTTCACAGTGCCTCTCTAAAGGCTCACTGCTACAAAAGAAACAAAGCTGATTCATATCAGCCATTACTTTCTTCAACTCAGCAGAAAAAGTGACTGATGAGCTTATTATTCTACTAATGAAGCTCATTTAAATCTGTACTTGTACAACAACTCAGACTAAAAGAGAAAGACAAGATGCAAAAAAAAACTGGTGTTGGTCAATGCAATAATTTCTATTTTTCCAAGGGTAAATAAGTATTGAAATCACTAGATCACTTGGAAAGCTGGAGATAATTTCCTTGTAGCTCCATGGGAGTCATAGCTATGCAAAGCTATAGTTACCTATCCATCTATAAAAGTCACCATACTGCACCTCCCTGAAAGCAAGATATCAGGAAGGGTTTGAAAGTCTGTGATTTAAAATAAGCTTCTGTAGTATGGTACACAGAAGATATGGTGACCCATATCTTCAACTAATAGTAAAATAAAGAAGAACACATTTGAAAGAATGACTGGAGCTGTTCAAGCTGTACATCAAAGTTAGTCATTAAAAAGTGAACATTTTTCAGCATATTTCCTTTAAAATATTCCTGTATTTCCACTCTTGCCTGTCACATATATTTTTATAAAACGTCTCCCCATACGAAAATTTCTACTGTATTATATGAACAAGGGATATTACTGAGCGGTTCAGAGGTAAAGAACAGATAAATTAGCTCATAAATAAGTAAGCTTCCACTTAATTATTGAGCTTATAACAATGAGGGAGGGAAGAAAACAACAAGGCTTGTCTGGGAGACTCCTGCCTAGTTTTAACTTTTAAAGTAGCACTAACACAAGTGTGGATATTCTTCAAAGCATTCATATTATAGTATTTTAAAAGATCTTGTAATATTTAATTTCAGGGACACTGTTGATTAAATCAACAAAAGTAATTGAAAAAAGGTTGGAAACTTTTATCAAAGGGAGTCTTAAAAAACTGCAGAAGAATAGAGAGAAGAGAAAATTCCTTCAGAAGCACACAATAATAATTAATAATGACAGATAATAAGAAAAAATATCAATGTACAATTTTGGGTGATCCAGGAGAATATACACTAGTCAAATTTACAGACCTAAGTAAATTGTAACTTTACTCTATAAGACACTGAAGAGGTAGAGCCATGTCACTCTCCATGTTGCTGACATTCAATCCGCTCACACCTAGGGCTTCTTTCTTTATACTCTGCAGCTACACGCATTGTCTCATCTTGCTGGGAAAATTATACAGATGAAAAAGAAACTATACCTGCTCGCCTGAATTCAGGAGAAGGGAGTGACAGCCTGTGTGGCAGCTTGGGAAAGGAGAACCTGAAGGCTTTCAGACCTGCTTAGTCTTATTACTGCTATGACAGCAACTGGTAGACTGACAAAACTGGATGCTTACATGTTCTTCCACCAAAACAGGGTACAATAAGAATGTCATAGACATAAATAATATTAAAAGTAAAGTTTTACTAAGAGATTTTTGGAATCAGGATCTTTTTTTTTCTCCTTTTACTCCACTTGCATTCTTTTAAAACATATTTGTATGTACCTATATGCTATAAACTAATTTCTTGAATGGTCACAACATAAGTGGCCAAAATCCACATATATAACTAAATTATGACTTTGCAAAATTAATTTTACTGTAACTTTTTCAGATTTTTTTTAACTTACAACAACTATATCGTGAAATAATTCTGTTTTCAGAACATCATAAAACATTTCTGATGGCAGAAATTTTCTTAAGAAGTTTACAGTAGCTCAAGATGATCATAAGGCAGATGAATTTCTGGAGGGTTAAGCCATCAGTGGGCAATACTGGGACAGAAGAATGTGCTTAGGAAACAGCCCAGACTTTCTTTCATCCTTTCAGTTGTTCAGCTGGAACAGTAATTACCAAAACCCATTCAAAGCATTTAAGATACACACGTTCAAAAAAAAGTAGCACAATGACACCAAATGTCACATAATTTCTAAACCTTTAGGCAGGGTAGTAGAATGTTTTAAGGCACAATGAATGGGAATAGGATCTCATCTTTGCCTTGTGCCCTCCCATTGCTCGACAGATAATATGTCAGTATGGGATAAGACTTGTCAATACAGGATTTCAACAGAGCAGAGTGGCCATGAAGCAGTTTAAACAGCATCGAGGCTCTCCTCCTTTCCTAACCCCATGCAATTTCATGTGCAGTGAGCCTGTACACACAGTGTTTCTGCTCAGCCGCAGCACTTTACCTCAGAGACATAGCATCGCTGTGGGGAGAGAGAGAAATGCAAATATCATGCGTTGTCTTAATCCATATGCTGGATCTGTTCCAGCCGAGTCAGAAGAGATCAAAGATACCTGCCAGCAGGTCAGATATTTTAGGACTGTCCAAGAACAGTCTCCTCAAAAGTCCCCAATGTTTTGACCTGCAAAGTGTTGTCGTACCCCTAGACAGATCCCAGAAGGAGCTGCATGTGCTCCTCCACACAAGTATATACTCTGCATCAGAGCAAGAAAACCTGAGTACTGTGTAACTATCATCCTGTGCTCCAACCAGGTCTCCATAATAAAACTACCAAAATTTACACGTAAATAAAGAATGTTAATCTTAGTATTCCTTTGCAGCATATCAGGAGTTGTTCTTAGTCACAGCTACCAAATAGGGTCATCCTAAAATACCGTGATTCAGTAGCCGTTGCTACAAATTTCAGGCACTAATAATCATATTTCTGCTACACAGCAGAAAGATTTATCTATTTTTGCCAGAAAATTTATTCAATCTTTTTTGTTTGACCTAGAGTATTACCCCTCTCTAAACCAACACTGGTGTTGTGTTATATTTGCTTTGGCCATTAAACAAATTAGAATAAGTGCATTTGGTCTCCTCACGAATTACAAACTCATGTAATGGAGGAAATGAGTACTTGGCCAGAGAGATAGATATATATTCCAAATCCAATATCCTACCTGGAAAATATTAAATATGCTATGTTAAGGTAGATTTTATTAGTAATATAATATTTTTGTGGACTTTTGGGATGAGGCTATGTTGTTCAGAGAAGGAGATGTTTTTTCTCAGGAGAACCTGAGAGCCTTGGTTCTTAAGCAAGAGAGTATTCTGCTTGTAGTAGCTTTTGACTTTTTTTGCTTTGGCTGGAACCCATTATGAATTCTGTCTGTAATTCCTACCCATGAAACGTTTGATTGCCACCTAGGGATTTCTACCTCTGAGAGAACTAGAAACAGCTTTGATCACAGCGGCCAATGCACTAACATTGTTTTTTCTCCAAGACCATAACTCTGATCTTACATTATAATTCATTTCTGGATTTAAGCCACATGCTGATTCAATAAAGACTGTCAGCAGCTAATGGGGTGGCTCACAGGAACTAAAAGCATTGCTCTCTCTCACTCAGTAAGCACTGCTCTGTTTAAAATCAGCAGTGTCCAAAGATACTGTTTTCAACATGGAGAGAAAACAGGTAGGATGGTGAGAATACCAACACTTAGACATAAAGACAGGAATAATCACTATTAGAAAAGTGACTTTATAGAAGTAAGCATAGTAAAGCTTACAGAGATGTAAAAATGATTGTATGTGAGTGAGGCAGTTATTTGCCTTTCCTTCAGAAATTCTACATTATACAGCAACTTTTCCTTCAGATTTCTTAACAATCCTGTGCAATTTCTTCCCATCAGAAGAGCAGTCACCCACAGCTAATATCATGCATTGTGTTTATTACAACAGTGACTAGCACAACGAATCAGACCTCAGTGCAGTAGGCAATGTGTAAAAGACAATATTGGCTCCCAAAAACTAATAATAGAAATAGATGAAACAAGCAATTGAGTAGGTCAAAGGATATGCACATAGTAGTTGGTTTTCTTTGCTTCCCCTCTTTTGATCATTTGTATGTTTTCAGTAGGGCTATATTAGAAAGGTACAAAGCACTTTGAAATATAAGTGCGAAGAGTCAACTTGATAGCTCAGACATGATGAGGAAAGACGCTTGGAAGCAGTGGAGAAAAGCAGCAGAGAGAAAACAAAGTGAAATTTGCAGAAAGTGTTCTGAAGATATTTATTTCAGTAAGGTTTTGCTGTCTGTCCAATGATAGCCTTGTAAAATTAATTTAAAAATTTCATTGTTTTGATTTCTCTTTCTCCTCTGGAAATTTGGATATATGGGTTAAGTGAAAAAGAGTCTCTGCAAAGCTGGAAACAAAGCATCAAACCTGAAAAGAGTGTTGGTCATGAAGCATGATGCGTAAGCACGATGCTGTGATAGGAGCTGAAGCATGATGCTGGCAGGCAGTACCCGTTAGTGGTTCATGTATTTGTGCTGGACAGTCTTTCTCCCTCAGCGTAGAAACACGTGATTCACAGTGCGGAGAAGACGGTTTGTTGCATCTTGTAATTGTTTGAATTCATAGTTTCCTATCAATAATTCCAAAACTTACACATCTAAAGTAGTATTTTAAAATTAGATACAACTTGCAAATGCTGGATTCTGCACCTGGGATGGAGTAACACCAAGTATAAATTGAGAGAGTAGTGGCTGGAGAGCAGCCCTGCAGAAAGGGATCTGGGGGTGCTGGTCGACAGCAGGCTCAGTGTGAGTCAGTAGTGTGCCCTGGCAGCCAAGAGCACAAACCACATCCTGGGGTGCATCAAACACAGCATAACCAGCTGGTCAAAAGAGGTGATTATCCCGATGTATTCAGCGCTGGTGCAGCCTCACCTTGAGTGCTGTGTGCAGTTCTGGGACCTACAACTGAAGAAGGATGTGAAGGTCCTTGAACGCACCCAGAAGAGAGCAACAAAGCTGGTGAAAGTGCTGGAAGGAATGTCCTATGAGGAACAGCTAAGGACTTTGAGCTTGTCTAGTTTGGAGAAAAGGAGGCTGAGGGGCAACCTCATTGCTCTCTGCAGCTTCCTGAGAAGGGGAAGTGGAGAGGCCGGTGCTGAGCTCTTCTCCCTAGTATCCAATGATAGGACGTGTGGGAATGGTCAAAGTTGTGCCAAGGTAGGTTTAGACTGGACATTAGGAAGCATTTTTTTACCAAGAGAGTGGTCAAACCCCTGAAGAGGTTTTGTAGGGAGATGGTCGATGTCCCGTACCTGTCAATGCTTGAGAGGCATTTCAACAATGCACTGAAAAACATGCTTTAACTTTTGGTCAGCCTTCCAGTGGTCAGGCGGTTGAACTATATGGTGGTTGTAGATCCCTTCTAACTGAAATATTCTATTATAACTCCAGACTGTGTAGCCCAAAAGCTTGCTAGTTTGACTTTAAATGAGTATTTCTCTCATCTCTGCTGTAAATAAGAACAGATAACATTGTTATTTGGTTTGCTGAGTACCGTATTATTATTTTGCTCTTTTTCTCTGCCTTGAAACTGAGCACAGCTGGATAAAATTCAGAGGAAACATAAGATGGCTTTTGATTAATGTTGGCTCCAAATTGTTTCTGGTGGCTTCGCTCGCTTTCTTAATTTATCTCTGCATAATGAGAAGCAGATATTTTTGATCAAGGAACTGCTGATAGCTACTAAACTGTTTGCCTGTGGTTTCTTTTATGAATACTGCTACGTTCTCTTCAATGGGGGAAAAATATCGAAATTATTGTATGAAACCTACATGACTCTTATTATGCTGGATATCAAAAGAAGAATAATGAAAATATTTAGTGTCTCACTCAAAGATCTGAAGACATCTCACTAACAGCAATCCTTCTCTTTGTCATAACAATTTCATAGGTAGAAAACTGAGTGTCAGGAATTTGCAGAATAGTGTCCTATTCTAACACTCTTGATTCACAAGTCCTAAAATGCACAGCATCTCTTTTCCAATCTCCTGCTCTGATCACTGGAGAAGTAGTATAGTAATTTCACTACCTTTTTTTATTTTATTGATGTTCTATTTTTAGGAAATAAATGTTTGTTTTTTTTCTTAAAATACTGCCCTTGAAGAAAAAAAAATATTTTCTTTAAAAGCAAGTACCTTTTATAATTGCTATGTATGTACATATGTATGCACTTCTACAATACCTGACTTCACATGTCTTCACTCTATCACTTGCCTTTCACTGCCAGCTTTTCAGAACAGGGCTTCTAATACTAGCACAGTACCTATGGAGTTGAGTCTGGAATCCAGTTAAATCCTATATATCCTCTTGACAATTAAATTAATAGTAATCATAAAATTACACCAGGAAAAAAAAAATTGAGACAATAGCTATGGTGATAATAATTATCATTCTTTGTTTTTTAGAATATAAGTTGGTACTCAGATGAATTTAGTATCACAGAGTAGATGAGACTGGAAAGGACCTCTGAAGGTCATCTAATCCAACACCCCTTCTCAAGCGGGGCCACCTAGAGCTGACTGCCCAGGACTGTGTCCAGATGGCTTTTGAATCTCTCCAAGGATAGCAAATCCACTAAATGTACTATCCCCACCTGGTTTCATGCCTGTAGTGTTCTAGAAGTGTCAATGATTCTCCTTCCTTCTTAGTGTCATCACCAGCACTGGCAAATAGCAAACCATAGGGAAGGGAAGGTGCAGGAAGGGAAGGTGTGGGAAGGTGTGGGAAGGGAAGGTGCGGGAAGGTGCGGGAAGGTGCTGGAGGTGCGGGAAGGGAAGGTGCGGGAAGGGAAGGGAAGGTGCAGGAAGGGAAGGTGCAGGGAAGGGAAGGGAAGGGCAACATGCATCTAGAATTTTATTAGCTAGTAAGAGAAGAACAATCAGGTTTTAATATTAAAACCTGCAGTCACAGAAGTGGTCCAAGAAAAAAGTTTTTGCAGAATACTTTTCTCACTATGAGTTATTTAAAAAAAAAGGAAATTTGAAGTGAAGAGGTGTAGGGGGATTAAAATGGCCCCACAGGTTAAAGAAAAGGGATTATATGTGAAAGAATCTTTTTACTCCAGACGATACTAAGAAAATAACATTTACCCTGAAACATTTACTTTTAAGCACTATTTGGCTGTAAAGCTGTTGCTACAGCAGGATAGAAATATATTCACAGTCTGCTGTTAATGTTCTGTACAGTTGGAATTGCAAATGAAGTAGCTTTCTAGCAAAACAGCCAAAATGCACTTGTTAAAAGCTTTCTGAGCTTGTTTATCCTGAGATTATTAATGACATCACTGATTTCTAGGCTGGTAAACTAAGCAATCTTGATATAATTTTATCTCCATAATCACTTGCAGTACACCTGTACAACATATTTTTGATGTACTCATTCATGCAAAACAACAAACATTGCTCAGGGATAGGTACTAATGAGCTGTGCAAAACCCCTTATTTCACTTTTATCAGAACTGCATGGGGGAAAGGTGAATGTGAACTCTTTTCTGGCTTGATTATAACATTTTTACCAAAATTTGATGTTAAATATTTTACAGTTCAAGTGGTTTAAGAGGATAAAAAACAAATTCAGAAAACATAACAACATTTCTATGTCAGTTTTCTAAAAAGCTATACTGATCTTGGCTAAGTTCTGCATTTTGACAGACCAGTAAAATGCATGGTGGTGGGTTTTTTTTACTTTCATCAAGCGAGACAATGAAGAGTATACACGAGATGATGTTTCTGGCAATGATGATATGCAGCTACAGCTGGTATCAGTTGGAGAAGAAAATCTGAAACAAGCTTTTGACAAACACAGCTCATTTACAAACTGAACCATTACTAGGAGCTTCTGTTTAATGTTCATTGCTTTCTAGAATAAAGCAGACATTTACTTTCCAGAGTAGCACCATATAGGTTTCTTAAAATCTCTTGCTCGATAAAATGGAACATTTGCATTACAATCACTTTTTCCATCAATGCCATCTGAAACCTTATTCCCTAATAATTGGTGTAAATATTGGCTTACTTTTCATCCTTTTATTAGAAATGAAGCGTCTGTGCCCACTATCTACTACCTACTGCCAGAGATTAAAAAAGGGGATAATGAGGCAGCCTTTCCAGTGACACTAAACCTATTCCAATTGTTTTCATTGTCTCTTTACCATCTCCTGACAATTTTGATGTCTGTTGTCCAAATTCACTTCCCATCCTCAGACAGATGCTCCCACAGGCACAGTGCTCCTCTCAGTGCTTTGAGATCTGGACTAGTTTAGTGGCAGTTTAGTTTGGGATGATGCAGGAGCGGTGCAAGTGTCCCAGTAGTTCATCATTTTGGTTTCACGAAGGTAAACAAATAAATCATCTTCCACTTTTTTTATTCCCAGTTGGTTCTGAATTCTATATTAAATGTACATTTTGCCTACATAAGTGAAAAGGCCCAGAACAGGGTAGGCAAAAGGACAACCTGGTTGAAGTCCCCTGTGATGAGGGCTTGTGGGAGAGCAGAAAAAATTTTTCAGGAGCTGATTTCGGGGTTTAAAAATTATAATTTTGGGAGGCTGTACAGAAAAGTAATGTGTTATCAAACTATTTATTATATTAGCAAGATTGAGATAACTATGAATAAGAGAAATGCAGTCCTTAAGAATGTCATGCAGTGCGTAAGTAAGTAAACCTTTCTCTTATGCCTACTACTGTTTACCGACATCAAAACTTCAATAGAAATTCATCAATGATGAGTTGAATCCTTTTTTCTAAGATATGGCACTGTCATAGTTTTTTGACATTTTAAAAATTAAGAATAGTCAAGAAGTTTCCTCATAAATAATTCAAAACAGTTACTGTCCTGACTGTATCAGAACACGCAAACTACCTATTTACTATAAGGGTAAGACAAGAATTTTACTACGTTGATATCCAAAGACTCTGAGCTCATTATAAATGAGGTTGCTTTGATCTGGAAATTTCAGCTACAGTTTGAGAAACCCAACTTAATACATGCAAGCTTGAATATTTTCGCAGATTTTCAAAATTTAAGACTGATACTGCTTCTGAATGTCAACTATTACATAAAACAGGTTAATGAGACTCATTTTAGTGTGCTGGAATGAAGTAATAGCCTCTTCTGAGAACGATACATGAAAGGATGATACAGCATGACCCAAAATTTCTGTGAAGTCCTGATGAAAACATACGATTAAGTAGAAAAAAATAAAAATAATTATGGTACTGAAAACTGAAGCTTAATTTGCTAGCATGCTAACCATGAAGAGCTTGAAACAAATAAATATTTTTTTCCTTCCTGAAAATAGCTTTTCCCAGTTTTCAAGGTGACAAAACTCCTTTGAATATGAGGTCTTCCAAAATGCACCTGGATTTCTTATCACCACTGAAACAAGGCTTGGTCACGAATTTCTTTTCAAAAATCAGTTATACATTTAAATCAAATCTATTTATCCACAGTTCTTTCATCTTCTTTTCTAGATGGATTACTATACAAACTCATCAGAGGTCAATCCTGTCCTGCTTTTTCTCACTGAATCATGATAATGTCAGAAAAAGACAGGGTTTGAGTAATAACTACTAATCTCAGCTTCGGCACTTGATGTATAAACACATGGGGAAATATCCCAAGGGTTCAGTCAAGACAGTGATGAGGTTGTCACATGGACCAGTTGGAGAGGGTCCAGAGGAGGGCCACAAAGACTATCAGAGGGCTGGAGCACCTCTCCTATGAGGACAGGCTGAGAGAACTGGGCTGTTCAGCCTGGAGAAGAGAAGGCTCTGGGGAGACCTTATAGCGGTCTTCCAGTACCTCAAGGGGGACTACAGGAAAGACAGGGAGAGACTCTTCAGCAGGGCCTGTTGTGATGGGATGAGGGGTAATGGTTTCAAAATAGAGGGAGGTAGATTCAGATTAGATATTAGGAAGAGATTTTTCACACTGAGGGTTGCAGAACACTGGAACAGGTTGCCCAGAGAGGTGGTTGATGCCCCATCCCTGAAAATGTTCAAGGCCAGGCTGGATGAGGTTCTGAGCAACCTGATCTAGTTGGGGATGTCCCTGCTCCTTGCAGGGGGGTTGGACTAGATGACCTTTGAAGGTCCCTTCCAACCCTAACGATTCTATGATTCTATGAGATAGTACACTGAAACAATACAGAAAGCATGAATGATAGAGAAAGAGTGAAGGAATAATAACCTGAGGATATGAAAACTTATTACATATACAATCTTTAGGATCAAAGTGAATTTTGAATGTTTTTTAATGTTTTAAAAGTGTAACAGACAGTATAAGCATCTATGATGCATTCTCGAGGGAGGTGATTCTCCCCCTCTACTCTGCTCTGGTAAGACCCCACCTGGAGTACTGTGTCCAGTTCTGGAGCCCCCAACATAAGAAGGACATGGACCAGCTGGAGAAGGTCCACAGGAGGCCCAGAGAGGTGGTGGATGCCCCATCCCTGGAAACATTCAAGGCCAGGCTGGATGAGGCTCTGAGCAACCTGATTTAGTCAGGGATGTCCCTGCTCCTTGCAGGGGGGTTGGACTAGATGACCTTTGAAGGTCCCTTCCAACTCTAACCATTCTATGATTCTATGATTCTAAGATTGCATGACAGATTACAGAAACTGCAATAAATCTGGATCTTAAAGAAGAGTTCTGAAGGACACATTTCCAAATGCACTCTATGTCTCAGATGAAATGCAAAGTAAATGTTAACTTACACAGGAAGATTCAGAAGCAGAAGCAACAGTTTCTACTGACAGTTGGGAAGGAGTAATTTATGAATGAGTGTATTGTATGCAGAAGGATGTGGTAATGCCATTAGGGGAGCCCTGAGTTAATGAGGCAGCCTGAAAGCTAAGGATTGCAACATTCAGAGGTAACCAACTGGCTTGCTATCACTGGGAAGAGGCATACAGCTTTCATAGTAGTGCTTAAGTTTATCAAGCCAAATACAACTGAGTAGTTCTTCCTCATATGGGCACAGCTGAAGTGCAAAGTAGCCTTGCTCTCTGCCCACGCAAGCTTGGCTGTACCAGGGAATGTATTCTCCTAAGCACTAAAGTCACTTACACTTCTGAGAAATGCATATACTATGCAAAAATTTATTCATTACTCACCATATGGTTGGGACAGGAGGAAAAACAAAAGAAAAACAAAAGACCTGCAATAACAGCTTCAAGAATCATAATCTCAAAAGAAGCATTTTGTAGGATAAATGGTGCATCAGGTAGAAGGCAGGAGAAAGCCTAAAATCACAATGACCCAGATAAAAGTCCTATTATCAAATTAAAGAAAAAGGTAAAATACTAGAGTTCATCTTGGAGGAAGAAAAAATGATAAACAAATGATCCTATTTCATATTATAAACGTATTTATAAGTGACAGAGGAAAGAAAGTTTTTTAGGTCAAGGAATTGTTCATTGTTCCACTGAATGCTAACAGTCAGACTTAAATGCATAAAGAACTATGTACGCCCTATAGAAATCAGCATTCTAAAAAAAATGTCAGGCTTGATATACATGGACTTATAGGGTGACAAATGCAGAAAATGAGCTGGAGATACCAATACATCGCTAATGCCTCGCAGGTCAAATTGAAAGTTTCTAATAAACTGCAGAGTAAGCATGTTGGAAAATTAAAAGAACCTAACAAACCAAACGTTGTTGCAACTTGCAGAAAAACAAGAGGATGCAAAGCTGTAATTAAACTGCAATGGGAATTGTATGGCAATAATTCAAAGTTCAAGTCACCGTCTTTCTAACTTTTGTGCCAGTAATTTGTGGTGGATAGAGAGAGGGAGGATGTGGTCACCAGCCTTCACCTTTCCTCATTCCTCCAGAGGTGGGGAGAATAAAGGGGGGTCATTAACCAAGCTCATATCAACAAACGAGACATCTGTCTTTGAGCAAATCATCTCAGTATCCTAAATAATCAGCAGGAGAGAAACAGGCAACTTCAGTGGCTGACTTACCCTGCTCTAAACTAGATATATAAAATAGATTTAATTCATGTCTAGTTCCTAAGCTGACATTACCTAAAAATCCCCGGTTTTCTCTATTGCCTTTAAAGAGTTGCTAGCACCACTAGTTCAGACATTCATAGCTAATTTGTTGCTATACAAGGGAAATTGCTATGCTACTAGGAACTTGCAGTCCCTGTAGGAGATGCCTTTCTGTAACTCTTCCAATTTTGATTTGCAACAGAGAGACATATTCCTAAATGCCTTGTAGAAGGGCTGTTGCAAGCAGGAGTTAAATGCAACAAATTTTGCCTAATTAATGCAGCCAGATGGTTTCCTGACAACATGCCAACTCCATCCCAACACCGTCCAAAACTATATATGCTACTTAAAGAAAAATCTCCATTCAAAATCATCTGGGAAAACCACATCTTGCGCTTCTTGGGACAGTATTACAGGTACAATCATGAAAGATCTCTCATAATCCCTTCTTTTCACCAGTGTCTTTTTAAATATTTGAGAAATAAAATGCTAACATAAAATAACTCTTAAATTCCTACCATAAAATAAGATAACATTTTATACAGCTGTCAACTACTGTGGCTTCTGAGCACTAATGGCAAACTTGCTATCGTAATTTCTGAAATCTGACAGCTTCCTCGAATCTCTGCTTTTTGCAGCCCAAAAGCTATTTTTGCAGGGTTAGCTTGGTGTCAGAAATCATGAGAGCTGCATCACTAATCTGACACCAGGTCCCTCCCTCTTATTTAACACATTGGGAAACTTAACACATCTCAGGAACTCACTTTTTGGGGGGGAGGGTAGGTGAGAGAGGAGTGAGTCAATCTGTATTTTGCCACTCTCTCTCCCTTTATGCTTCAGTGACTGTATTTATATCTACATCAAAGGGCTTTGCTTTGCTTTCTCACCTGGGTTCTCTTGTGCTAAGATGGGAGTGACGAATTCAGCATGCTGAGAAGTGAACTCCAAAGGGAACATCTGTTCTTTTAAGTATTGGTAAACACATTCCTATTAGAAACTGTTGTACATTTTTCTGCCACTTTTTAAGTACTCTGAGCAAAAATTAACTCTTTGTTATCACAAGCAGAATACATAGTCAAACAAGCAGATAAAGTATAAAAATCCAGGTGTAGCTGTCTTTCACAAATATGAAGATTAATTAGGTGATCAGAGATGAGAGTTTCACTTGAATGACGGTGAGACTTTTTCAAACAGAAAGATTTTTTAACATGATTCTCTGATAGCACTCAGTGCCTGGATTTGTCTGTATACAATCAGTTCTTTAGCTGCATCACCTCAACCAATAATACTTTATCCCCAAGATTTCACATAATTTATCCTGCTTATGAATAGGAATTAAATACTCATGGTTTTTACAAGTTACTTTTTTGTATTACAATGTGTTTTACAAAAATGTAACTTTTTTCACTTTTTCAGCCAGATTAAAGATCAATTGAAGTCCAAGATCTATTGAAGATTGGCTTGTGAATTTCAGTTAAGCACTCATACATGATGGCCGACATGAACTTCTCAAGAGTAAATCTTATTAAATGATCAGAGTAACAGACCTTGTGGAGAAGGAAAAAGAAAAAAGACTACATCGTACAGCTTTGCTATAGCTTTTGACACAACCTTGAGATAACACTGTCATATGCAGTCTTGAGAAATACAGCCAGGGATTCCCAAATTTAGTTTACTGTCAGTGATTTCTGCTTCAGTGCCTCCTACTTCCATGTTAGGCCAAATACAGATGATCCTCAGGTTCTTTTTCATCTCCAAAACCTGTGAGCCACTTGTATGATTTCCCTTTCTCAAAGTTTCAGCAACAACAGCAGCTCCATGATTTCTAAAGGGTTATGCAAAAACAGAGAAAGGAGATCAAAAGTTGCCTTTTTGTACCATATGGCCCCGTTCATTTATATGATAGTATCCACGTAATATAGCACCAAGGTACCTTCCAAGTATCCAAGAGAGAAAAATCTACAGGTTCTGTTTTTCCTGTGAAATACTATGCACAGGACTCCAATAAGAGGGGCCGCAGCAGCTCTTTCTCTCTTCCTCTCCCCTTGGGCTGCACAGAGACTTCCAGGAGGAGCCATACTTTCAGTGCCACTCCTCCCTGCACGCAGTGATGCAAAAACAGCTTGGAGGCAAAGACAGATACAGAAACACATCATGCAGTTTAATTTGCTGCCCAAGTGGTCCTTTCCTCCAGGGAAACAGTGGAGATGTCCTCTGGTCTGGAAAAGCATGCGGGAAGATGAATGCAAAGCTTGTTTGTAAATGATCTGTGGTCATCAACAGGAGGACACATGGAGCAGAATGGTGGTCTGACCTACCGTACACTTAAGTACCTTACAAAATCTCCTCTATCATTCCTCTAGTAAACATGCCAGTTTCCCCCATATACATCAATGTTGTTATGCTATCACCTAGACTCCTTTTATAGATATGTGATAATATATGCACAAGCATCTAAGGCTTTTTCTGTTCTCCGAAACTACAGAAAATCTCTGAAATTACTTCTTTATTTCACACAGCAGCAGGTAAGAAAGTAATGACTGTGCTTGGAGGTCCTCAGTTCACAAGGAGAAATTAGAGAGGATGCCTGTGATAGCAACTGAGCCTAGCTTTGAGATTGTGGACAACTGAAAAGCATAAACATCCCCTAGCCAGCTCAAACAATTGAATTTGAACAGTATCATAAAGAAGGAAGCTTGTTGACAGATATAAAAACAAGGATGCCAAATCAGCAATATTATTATCTTTAACCTTCCCAAGGAGGGAAGGAGGGAAAAGACAGAGAAAAAGACCAAATATAAAAAAAAAAAAATTATATATATATATATATATACACTTACATATATATGGGGAAGTATCTTTGAAAAATCTTTAGGCTATTTTAATTGAGACATATGTTTGCCGTGTGTTTATAGGTGTTACCAAAATCTATAAAAAGTCACAAGTCAGCCCATCCTATTTAAGATTCTTTCAATTAAAATGCAAGTTTGAGCAACATCTTCATTCTGTAAAACTTGTATTTATGAAAACAAGTATAGTTTTTATTGAATCAGCCATCTATATTATAAATATTGGGCACACAATAGATAATTATGATACAACTTGGAGACAAATTTGAATTAAATATTGATCCATCCAAACTCTTAATAGCCTAAAACCAGCCAAATTGTCACAGATATTGAAGACTCTAATGGTTTAGATGAACACTATAACACACACAGAGGCATTAAAAAATAGAACACAGGTTTACAGGGTTGTTTTTTTGAAGGTTGTAAAAATACAGTGACAGCTATAAGAAGTTAAAATTTAATATATGGTAGCTAACACTGAACAGCAAACTGTTCAGTGCAGTGATTACCACTTGGATGAATGAAACCAATTTCTAACCCTCTGGTAGAGATGAAGTGCATCAAGAAAACAAGATTACACAGGGAGAAGGTGACAGAATTAATGGTATTTTTTTTATTGATAGCACTATATGTGATATCTGGTTGGTGGGCAGTTTTGCTTTGTGTTTTCCTCAGAGCCTTTAGAATAAACAAATTAACCATAAGCTTTCTGTCTAGCCAGTGCTATGACAGAAAAATATGTAACAGAAAGCATAGGTCTCTCTTCTGCCTTCCAAGGTGTATTACGGATATCCAGAAACTGAAATAACTTTATGAGTTACAGGAAAAGCCAGGTGTCTTTATGCTACTTTCTTCCTCTGCCTGGATTAGTTCGTTTTCCAAACACTATATAACAGAAGATTTGCACATTCTCTGCTGTACTAATCCAAAAGGGAAATAATTTGACCTGCATTTAACAGTCAGATTTTCTATATTATCAGAAGCAAGCAGAGTTGATGTACAAGTAACAAATTCAAATCACAGTGAAGCTAAGGTGAGATAAAACAAGTTTGCATTGCTGAATAGTGTCTGGATATAACTGGTTGGTAAATCCCTTACTTTCTCAGTGCTCTGATGGTAAAGCAGGTAAATGAGTATTTCAGTAAACTGCATTCACAATGCACTTTTTCTTTTCCCACAGCACTTTCATCTATAAATAGATTGGCTTGGGAACTGCTTTTACTGTTAATTTCTAACTCTTTGACTTTGACTAAGGGCTGGACTGAGAGCAAACTTCCCTCACACTCAGTGGATAAGGAACTGGCTGGATGGCCGCACTCAGAGAGTAGTGGTCAACGGCTCAATGTCCAAGTGGAGACCGGTCACAAGTGGCATCCCTCAGGGGTGCGTGTTGGGCCCGGCCCTGTTTAACATCTTTGTCGGCGACATGGACAGTGGGATAGAGTGCACCCTCAGCAAGTTCACCGACGACATCAAGCTGTGTGGTGCCGTTGACACGCTGGAGGGGAGGGATGCCATCCAGAGGGACCTTGACAGGCTGGAGAGGTGGGCTTGTGCAAACCTCATGAAGTTCAACCAGGCCAAGTGTAAGGTCCTGCACCTGGGTCGTGGCAATCCCAGGCACAAATATAGGCTAGGCGGAGAATGGATTGAGACCAGCCCTGGGGAGAGGGACTTGGGAAGGAGTGATGGTGGATGAGAAGTTTAACATCAGCAGGCAATGCATCCTCACAGCCCAGAAGACCAACTGCATCCTGGGCTGCATCAAGACGAGCATGGCCAGCAGGTCGAGGGAGGTGATTCTCCCCCTCTACTCTGCTCTGGTGAGACCCCACCTGGAGTACTGAGTCCAGTTCTGGAGCCCCCAACATAAGAAGGACATGGACCAGTTGGAGGTAGTCCAGAGGAGGGCCATGAAGATGATCAGAGGGCTGGAGCACATCTCCTATGAAGAAAGGCTGAGAGAGTTGGGGCTGTTCAGCCTGGAGAAGAGGAGGCTCCAGGGAGACCTGATAGCGGTCTTCCAGTACCTCAAGGGGGACTACAGGAAAGACAGGGAGAGACTCTTCAGCAGGGCCTGTTGTGATGGGATGAGGGGTAATGGTTTCAAAATAGAGGGAGGTAGATTCAGGTTAGATATTAGGAAAAAATTTTTTACACTGAGGGTTGTGGAACACTGGAACAGGTTGCCCAGAGAGGTGGTGGATGCCCCATCCCTGAAAATGTTCAAGGCCAGGTTGGATGAAACTCTGAGCAACCTGATCTAGTTGGGAATGTCCCTGCTCCTTGCAGGGGGGTTGGACTAGATGACCTTTGAAGGTCCCTTCCAACCCTAACCATTCTATGATTCTGTGATTCTATGAACACTGAGAGTTAACAACTAGATTAAGTTTTTCAATGAGTGATTACTTATCAGTCAGTGGCTTCATTTAGACTTTATTTCTATAGATTTTTTCCAAGAACATCAGATGAAAGAGTGTGAAAGACTGTGTGAAGTTAAAGTGTCATCCATTACTTCCGCCTTAGCCAGAAGGACCGAACCAGGTCACAAGAAATATGTTGGCTGAACTCTACCAGTAGCTGAAAAAGCTGCTTTCTGAAATTAACCCAATTAGCTCTGAGAGTACCTTTTTTTTTTTTTTTTCAAATAGAGGTATGGACATATAAACCTTTATTTATTTTATGTTCTCCACAATTTCTTGGATATTGTGTTTTATTATTCCACATCGTATTTTTGCTTAAATTCTTGAAGAGCTCTAGAATATATTTTACCAGGTCCTCGTTCAACAGAACATCATCAAATTTGTCCGCTTATTATCTTTAATCAATTATTTCCCTAATCTGGTCTGTATGATTATGTTGTTACTATTAAGCATATTAAGCTTCCCATCATAAAAAGACAAACCTAAACTCTTTTGTCTAGATTCATATTTTTCACATTTATTATATTAATTACATTAATGTTAAAGTAGTGTTCATCAGAAATTGAAATGCTCAAAACTTTTATCTAAGCTGATCAAAGTCCACGAATATTATTTTTACACATAGAATCATAGAATCATAGAATGGTTAGGGTTGGAAGGGACCTTCAAAGGTCATCTAGTCCAACCCCCCTGCAAGGAGCAGGGACATCCCCCACTAGATCAGGTCGCTCAGAGCCCCATCCAGCCTGGCCTTGAAAGAAGGCTTCTGGCCTACACAGAAGCTGTTAAATGTCAAAGTTGTATTGAACAATGTTTTATCATTTGTGCACGACATGAAATGTAGTGTCACAAATTCCCCCAAAATATAAACATGAGCAAGAGCAGTTGTGGTTAATGAATGCAATTTTAAATAAAGTCAATGAAAGCACCACCAGAAAGGATCACCTCTGCAGTCCTTCTTCAAAATTAAGCAAGTATAAGTAAAACACATAGAATGAAATTATTTCTCATTGGTTCATTAGTCCAATCACATTTTGCTGAACTGCATGATTTTCAGTAAGTATAAACTAAATGTGAGAGGCTGTGAATAAACTATTTTGCACTTGAATTATATATTTTTTATAATTTAATTTAATAACTGGGGGGGGGGGTGGCTTCCTTTTCTTCTTGAAGAAATAATTATTCCATAGAAGATTTAAGATTTAGAAACCAATGTGCTTTCGTTCATCTGCATATGTGTCCACACACATTCACTATGCATACATTTTTTTTTCTCTGGTCTCACTCTCACACATACCTTTTCAGTTACAGAAAGCTGTGCTGAACAGGTCTCAGTATTTTATCACTTCTGGAGCATGTTTAGATGAGAAGACATTTCTTACTATGCCAGGTGTGGTAGTTGCACAAAAACCAGATAGTGGTCTAATTTTTTTTTATAAAATGCTCTCTCCTTTCCAAGTCATTACTGTATTCATTAACCTCTTGTGCTTAGCTTCCATTTATGCCATCACCTTTTGGGTATGTGAAATCCAGTAGCTGGATTATCTGGTGATGCTTCCTGATGGATGTCAAACCAGTATTCATTTTGCAAGTTTATAAACTGGGACTCCAAAACTAACACAATTCTCAAAATAGCACAGTTGTTTTTGCAAGGTGCACAGTCTTACCAACTCTAAATTTGCTCCCTGCAGATGCAGTTCAGGTGCCTCCGCACTACCTTCCTTACCCTGAACCAATATGAAGCCCTGCCAATACACACATTGCCTCATGCTCCAGACCTGACCTTTTTTTTGGCTGCATGCACCACTGTAGGCTGTCTGACAGACCAAGCCTACATGCTGAATCCTTTGCATCCTCTGCTGCTGACACCAATCTACTGTACAAGAGCCAGTAAACACCTAGCAAGGTACTGAGACAAAATGAAAGGGCTTTGGTTGCTGTAAGTTACATACTTATATGGTGGGAAGATGTAAATTTCATGTTCAGCTGGCCTAGCTTTGGATATTTGTATTCAGAAAAGGAGAAACAGACTTCAGATCATTACCTCTGTCATTCTATAACAGCAGGCTATAATCAAGAGATAGAGACAGGAATATCTCAAAGGGAGTCTAGATGTTCCCATCAGTAAGTTAGGCAAGATACATCCCAGTCTGCACATTTCACTGACACAGTTTTCATATACTCCCTAATTAAAACTCAGAGCCCTTGTTTTGCACTCATATCACCTCTACAAGATCTTAACCTAAAGCAGTAACCCTCAAATTATTGGCTTATTATTAATTTCCAGAAGATAAACACTCCAAACTTTGGACATGCTGCTAAAAAAAATAATCTTGATTTGTCCAGACTCACAACATGATTTGAGATTAAAACTCTATCAGTATGTATTGGCACCAACAGGCATCAATGTTTATTGACATCTGTTGACATCAATAGGTGTTGATACCTATTGGAAGGTATCAAGACCTGTCAGCACTGATGGGTGCTGATACTGACATCCATTAACACCTATCTGAAGGCAATGACATTTGTCAAAGTGTGTGGCTCCATCTCAGACAGCAGGTGTTTTTGACCCATGCAATCCTGGCTCTATTTAGATTAAAAGTTTTAACAAAGGTCTCAAAAAATAATAGCATTCATCTATTATTAACTTACGAGTTAATAACTCAACTCTTGAGTTAGTGAATGCAACTACTTGCACATGAATGCAACACACTTGCTTAAAAATAAAAACATAAAAACACTGATTCTTATAATAAGAATCACAATTTCTGTTAAACAAGGGTCTCAGTTAAATGCAAAGAAATTTGAAGGTATAACAAGATATGCAAAGGGCATCGCTGTTTACCATGGCTCAGCCACCTCTACAGAGCATGTAATCAAAAAAACCCCAAATGATCGGAATGAGCTATTGTACATGACCTGCTCATGTACTGTTTATCCTTCAGGGAAGAAAGGAACTGTACTAACATACTACAAAACAGTATCTGAATAAACAAAAGAAACATAGTCAAGACTTAACTGTGGAAACTTGGTTGTTGTTTCTCCTCTCCACAAAATGGCTGTTAAAAAAGAAAAGTATGTAGTCCCAGAATAATTTATTTTTTACATTTTTTTTATCTTAGCATACACAGGATTTTTAACTTTTTTTTTTAAGAAGCAGTGCCTAGTGCTATCAGCAAAGAAAAATAGTTTTCTAAGGCAATCCACTTTCCTTCAGCAGTGCATTGTGTGCTGATGGTTTCACAGCATTCACATCCTCTTTTCATTTCAGAGTGAAGGAAGTAATTTATTCCATTGTATGTGACTCTCTTCTGCTCTCACACCCTTCCTCTTTTGCTCTTTATTTTATCGAGTCATGCTCTGTATATTTCTATTTTACAGTCATAACAAAACCTTGATTGTCTTCTTTGATACGTTTGCCTGTTGTGAGAGCTGGCTGTTGCAAAGCAGCTCCCTGTGAGCCACCTGCCGCACGAGAAATCAAGCAGGAGGAGGTCAACCTTTAAACCACAGAACAACTCTGAGTGAAGCCGCCAGTGAGCTTTGCAGTGCTGCAGAAGCACAGTGGGTCTACTCTAAATTTGGCAGTGAAGTCTACTAGAAGGTCAGTGCACTCTTGCTATGTATTTATTCTCTGCATTTTCCTTCTGAAGAAACCACCTGTATTATTCCTCGAAACAACTGATGCACTTGTGCTCCAGTAGAGCTACATACATATAGTGCGTACACAAAGAATAATAGTCTACTGTATCAGGCTCTTGAATCTTGTGAGCTAATTTACCTTAGCTTGAAAATAAATGCAGGCCAAATTAAAGCTATGTTACAGTAGAACAGCAACCATGCGTACTGTGTCTGAATATCCTCTAGTGAGAACAGAGCAATGGGAATTCTGTTTTTAACAAAAGCTAGCTGAAATAAGTCTATTTTCCCCCACATTAATAATCTGTACCCACTGACAGTGTCATTCAGAAAATCAACTATCAGAAACGTTAGAAAATCTGTGAAAAAGACAATAATACAATTTTGGATCATGGTTTTGTATTATAATGCACAAGAATATCTAAGCTGATTTCTCATCAAGAACAATTAAAATAAAACTTAACATTACATTAGAACGTTCAATTCCAACAGATAATTTTTCATAGAATCATAGAATCATAGAATGGTTAGGGTTGGAAGGGACCTTCAAAGGTCATCTAGTCCAACCCCCCTGCAAGGAGCAGGGACATACCCCACTAGATCAGGTCGCTCAGAGCCCCATCCAGCCTGGCCTTGAATGTTTCCAGGAATCTAAATCTACCCCCCTCTATTTTAAAACCATTACCCCTTGTCCTATCACAACAGGCCCTACTGAACAGTCTCTCCCCATCTTTCTTGTAGGCCCCCTTGAGGTATTGGAAGACTGCTATAAGGTCTCCCCGGAGCCTCCTCTTCTCCAGGCTGAACAGCCCCAACTGTCTCAGCCTTTCTTCATAGGAGAGGTGCTCCATCCCTCTTATCATCTTTGTGGCCCTCCTCTGGA
>JAAGAY010138352.1:0-43545 GCA_011801015.1 Ardeotis arabs
AAAAAAAAAAAGAAAGAGGGAGAGAAAATAGAAAGAGCTTGATGAATAAGGGCCTTCATGGAGCAAGAGGGAGTCACTTCTGCAGGGACCTCATTCGAGGCTGAAGTCATCTCGGATAACATCCAGGTGAAGGATGGAATGAAGAGCAGGACCTGGAAGATCTCAAGGAGGGGCAGCGCCACCCTGGAAAGCCACAGTGCTTGGGTGGGTCCTGAGGACGCAGTAAGGGGTCTGTGGGTGCCCCCCACCGATCCCTGCGCTGTCTCTCGTCCTGCCCTGGCCCTGCGCCCCGAGCCCTGCCGGTGGCCTGGCACATGGGACATGTCCCCAGCCTGGCGCACCCAGGCCAGGACAGTGGGCCACGGGATGCTGGGAGGGCCGCGTGGCCTACAGGAGAGGTTGGGACCACGCAACGTCCCCATCCACGGAGGGACAGGGGAGGAGGGCGGACTGCAGCTCGCTTTAGGGAGAGACAATTCTGCTTTGGGGTAGAGATGAACAAACCAACCTCTCCAGCTCCTTCCAGCCCAGGGTTCCATTAACAAAAAGACCTCAGCAACCCTGAGATGCTCCAAGCAAGGTCTCCGTCCTCTTCTCTTCGTGCTTTCGGTGGGACGGGTTCATCTCCGGTCTGTGGGTGGTGGCACCCACAGCACCGCAGGGTGCTGACGCCGCAGAGCAGCTCCCCAGGCCGAAGGGACCCAGTTTTTCGGGACGCTCTGTTGAAGGTGGGTCTCCCCAAAGCAGCCGTCGCAAGCCGTGGGCAAGGTTCACCCCTGCCGTCCGCCTCCGCCGGGTGAATTTTCCAGGTACGAAAATATCCAGCACGGATATTTACATCGCACGGGCGGGGTCTGCAGCCCCCGTCCCTCCGTGACCCGTGCCGGGAAGGGGAGCTGGCTCATCCCGGACCCCCGTGCGGGGCCCGCACCCCCGGGCTGCCGGCGAGGCGGCGGTGGTCGCACAGTGCCACCTTGTGGGTCCTGCCACGCGGGGCGGGGAGGAGCCGGGCGCCGGAGGGTGGCTCCAGCCGTGGCATCGCTTGGGACACTTCTGCTCCGCAAAAGCAGTTTGGAGGAGGCCGGGCCGGACTGGGGACGGTGGCGGTGACCGCCTGCCCTTGGAGCGGCCGGGAGCGGTTGGGGAGCCGGGGCGGTGCCTCGGTTTTCCCGTCGGGAGGAGCCGGGATGGCCGGCTGTGCCTTGCTTTGCCAGGTGCCCGGGGAACCACAGCGAGATGCTGCTGTTCGCAGCTCCACCGTGCGTCCGTGTCCTGGGCCGGAGCTATTTTGAGATAAGACCTAAAACCCACCACCCCCACCCCCGATCCCACGGCACCAGCCTTGGCCTCCCACTGGGCCCTGAAGGCTCCCTGCCTCCCTGCCACCGGAAATTTTTTTGTTTTAAAGCACATACATGGCTTAAATTTTACCTTTCAGCCCATTTCTCTGCATCTTTTTTTCTAGCCTTGCAAGGGCCAGAATCACCCTTTTCGTTTTTTTCAATCATCTGTTTTGCAGGGAGCCCCTGGCCCCGGGACCTGCGTGTTCCTGCCCCCCCCCCGCCAGACCCCCTCTCAGCCCCCAGCACTCTGCGGGGCGAGTGAAGCCAAACCCTGCCCCACTCACCCTCCCGGCTTTTCCACGGCAGCAGCCCGGCCGGACCCGTGCGATTGCTGCCATCTCAAAGATGGGGCAGAGCCGCTGCTTGGGGTTTCTGCAGGGTTTGCTTTTGCAGGTTGTAAGGGTCGGTCAGAAAATCAGTATTGTCTCAACCTTGTCATCGAGGACTTCCAGGTGGACTATGGACTTGATCTGGCCTAAAAGTTAGGCTCACAACTTGACATGAGTTGCTGCGAGCGGCCTGCCTGAGATGCAGTTGTTTTTTTTCTTCCTGGGAACAGAACGGAACTGTTATGGACAAGGCTGACTCTGACCTAACAACAAAATGTACAACATCCTTGAAACGCTGGACAGAGCGGCGCGGAGGTGCCACGGCTCATCCCTGTTGTCAAAGCCGGCAGAGATAACCGTGCAGCTGCTATCGAGGAGGATGAATCACAACTGCTGTCTCAAAAACAACGGTGCAAAAGTGCCCTTTAACAGAACTTTGCTCATTATAATGTACAAAAACCACACTGCTATCCTAAGGGCCGAGAACAGGCGGAGATCCGCGAAGTAAGGAGGAGCAAGGTTTGCTACTTGGCATAAAAGATGGACCCCTAACAACGAGACCCCCGAAGAGCTCTCCCCACCAAGGATCGACATCGATCGTGAGGACCGGCGGGACGCTGCCTGGATCTGGGACCATAGGGACGCCTTGGACCCGCGGTGGTAGCTATTATTCTCTTTTTTCCCTATCTTTACTTTTCCTTTTCACTCCCTTTCACCTATCGCATGCTGCTTTATGGGCAAAATAATAAAGTTTGTGCTGTTTGATTGAAACCAACCCCTTTGGCCTGTTCGCCGTAATTTTGCACTTTTTGAGATCGCACTAAAAGAACCATCACAAGTCCTGAGTGGGCTGTGACACAGGTGGAGAGGAAAGAGAGATAAAGCAAAACGGGGTCGGTCCGCACTGAGGGGGGGCCTGGGGACAAGCTGGCATGGCAGCAGCCTTGCGTGTGTCCCCTCCCTGGGTCTGAGCCCAGAGCCACCCAGCACACGCAGCAGTGGGAGCACAGGGGTGGGCTGAGGCCAGCCAGCTCAGCACAGTGGTGAGCGCCACATGTGGGTACTGCACAGCCCTGGGCGTCACCTTGAGCCGGGCTCGATGGGTGCTACACCCATCATCCTGCATCTCCCTCCGCGCCGCCTCACTGAGGATGGGGAGCAGCTGGGAGCATCCCCATCCCTGCTCCCACAGACCGGGGCTGTGCTGGGGTCGAGCTGCCCTACGTCCCCCGTTGTCCTGGGCATGGCCCCTGGGGGATGTTGTCCCACTGGAGCCAGGTCTCAGAGGGTCCCTGGGTGAAGATAACCCACGTGCCACCTCCAGCCCACGTTACAGACGCTCACCCCAGTGCTACACCAGCATCTCCAGCTGATGCAAAGGGGCTCAGAAAAACCGCCCCGCTCCTCCGCGGCTGCCTCCGCAGGGGGACACGCACGCGAGGGTGTGGTGGTACGCCGACGGCATCCCCATTACCAAGTTAAGACCCAGCGGCTGAAGTCATCTGGGGATGCTGGAAATCTGCTTCTTCCCCAGGGAGGGTCTCCAGGCTCCCAGTAACTCCCAGTGCTCAGGATAAGCCACCAGCCGTGTTAGCAGGGCACGGTGCAGAGGAGCGGACGCTGCATCTTACCAGTCCGTGCACGCCGTTAAAAAGCCAGTGTGTGCTGGTTGAACTAGTCTGGGATGGAAAATTGTCTCCATGATGTTCCTGAAGCACCTGCGGGATGGAAAATTGTCTCCATGATGCTCCTGAAGCACCTGCAGGCAGCCGGGCCCTGAGCGAGCTGATGCTGGATGGAGGAAGGGAATGGGAGGACGAGGGGAGACAGAAGGACGATGGCGATGATGGGGAAGGGAAGGACAGACAGCGGTGCCCGCGGGTGCCGCCAGCCCCCATGCCCAGCGCCTTGTCTGCAACCCCAAAGCCCAGAGACACCCCACAGCCCACCCCAAGAAAAGAAACAGAGGCAGAGAAGAGACCTGGAGAGAAGAGATTTGGTAAGAAGAGACTTTTAATGGGACTCCGTTACAGCTGATACAGGGTTTCCCTCGACCGCCGAGGAGTCCGGCCGGCACGGCACGCGTGGTAAATACACCGGCTACGAGGATACACGGGACGAGTCACGACGAAATCTGTGCTTCTACCTGTACAGGAGGGGCTCCGCCGGGCTCCGCGCCGCGGGCAGCGCCGCGCTCGCCCACGGGGGAAAGCCGCTGCCCGGGCTGTGCCGCATCCCCCCCGGCCACCAAGGCCCCCGGGCTCTGCTCCCCGCTCCCGCCACCGAGAGCCAGGCTGGAGGAGAAGCGGAGGGGCCAGGAGGTGAAGCAGGGGTGGTTTTGGGGGGATCAAGGGGAACGGGCCAAGGGTCGCCCGGGGAAGGGGCAAACCCGCAGAGCGCAGCCAGCCCCCGCCGTCCCTTCCGCTTCGCACCAAGGTTGAGGGCCTGGCCACCGAGCCTGATCCTCGGGGACAGAGCGTCCCAGCTCCAGCCCTACAGCAACTGCACCCACCCTCGGGCCCGCAGCACCGCCATCACGGGTGGGCACCCTCCGGCAAAGCCCCCTTCTGCCCTCGGCACCGGCCCTCCCCTCTCCAGACCCGCTTAACCCCCCCCAGCTCTGTCCCCAGAGAGGGGACAGGGTTTTGACCCCTCCTGATCTACCCAGCACCTCCTCATCCCCCCCAGCCAGGGACGCTCTCCCACTCCCAGCAGCAGGATCTGGGCCGGGAACCGAACGGGAGATGATGCAGGGGGGGAGGAATTTCGGCAGCGGTTTGCCCCTTCTTCTCCCACCACCCGGAGAAAAATTGAAAAGTGCCTGTGCTCGCAGCTAGCAGCTAATCCCTGTGCCTCCGTGGAGAAAAAGAGGGGAAAAAAAAGTTATTTTAGG
Source organism: Ardeotis arabs (assembly GCA_011801015.1). Taxonomy (NCBI): domain Eukaryota; kingdom Metazoa; phylum Chordata; class Aves; order Otidiformes; family Otididae; genus Ardeotis; species Ardeotis arabs. Next base: position 4,566 of record JAAGAY010138352.1, read on the forward strand.
GCTAAAAGCCATGGGGGGTTGTCCGATCCGCAGCCTGGGACCCCGCGAAGGCGCACGGAGGGAGAGCAGGAGAAACCCCCGCCGCAGGCTCCAAAAGTGACCGAGTACAGCGAGAAGTGATTCCCTAACACCACGCACCCACGCACACGTACACACGCACCCCCCCACCCCACGCATGGCATCTACGGACGAACACGCGCACGCTCACATGGCGACAACACGGATCGCTTAAAATTTAACATCCCCCGCCCCAACACCCTGCGTCTAACACCGAGCAAACGCCACGAAGAAATACAGCATTTCCACAGATAAAAATACAGGTGGGGTCCCCTCCTCCTCTCTGCTGGGTCCCCAGGGCCGCCGGACCCCCCCCCCGGGGCTGGGGGACATCCACCCGCCACGCACGAGAAATAAAAAGGTAAAAACACGTCCCGACGTACCATGAGAATTGATCTGTACAGCACTGAGGATGGAAATAGGGCACGGGCCACTCCGGAGTACGTTTTGTCATTGAACAGCATTTACAGTGACATTTACAGAATAAATATACACCAGAAATAGAGAATCTCTAGGTTATTATCCCATCTCCTCTCTGTAGAGGTTTTATATTTATAATACAGCTTTTGTGTTACCTTCGCACTGACTCTGCCTCTCACCGACGCTGCAAGAAGAGGGGAGGAAAGCCAAGGCCTCCCCAGCTGGTTTGGGAAGGGCGATGGGACAGACGGAGGGCCGGATCCCTCCGCGGGGGCTGGAGGAGCATCACGCCGTGGGAGCGGAGGGGACTCGGCGCTTCGGGTACAAGAGGCGTCCCGCTCCGTGAACTCCATGGGAGCTACGGTGGGAAGCCGGCCCCCAGCGCTGGGGGGCTTGGCTCATCCTCTGTTTTGCTGGTTGGGTGGAGGAAACTGGGGACAGAGGGAGAAATAAGAGATGGGAGGGAACATCGTGCCTAACGATGGGGAAATGCGATGGGTTTTGTGCTTCTCCCAGTCAGAGCCGACGCGGTGGGGATATTTCCATGTCCCTGTGCACGGGCAGGGGAAGGAGAAAGACAGCAGAGGGGATGGTGAAGGGGGGACCGCCAGAGGAGAGGCAAGAGCGTGGCTGCTCCTGACCACTGGTGCTTCTCGGAGAGATCAAAGACTGAGCTGCTTTGGTTCAGCCCACACCTCCGTTTCCCCCCTGGAAAAATGGTTAACAAAGGGCCTGAGCTCATTGTCCAGGAAGAGTCTCCAGGTCACCAGCCAAGCCCACGGGGCAGGACTATAAAGAAAGGATCACGAGCCACCAGAGAAATGTTACCATGGGGTCCTCCCAGCCCCGGGGACATGAAGAGAAGTCAAGGATGTGGGGAGTGGACCGGGTACTTTCTGCCTTCGCCTCCCAGCTGAAAGGAGAACCGAGGCGGAAGAAAACCCATTGAGAAGGAGGAGAGGAGGGCTTGTGGGGAAGCACCCACAGACTTGGCCTTCAGCGTGGCTTGAAATACCACCATGCAGGATCTAAGCCCAGCAGAACCAAGGACAAGGAGCTCTCTCAGTTTTCGGGGGCCGTAGCAGGGTGCAAGCAGGCGGCTGCTCCCCTGTCCCCGTGGGGAAGATGCCACGTAATACTGGTACCCATGACAGAAAGGCTCGGCTACACGTAGGGTTTGGGGAAACGACCCTCAGTCCCAGTGGGAGAGACTCGGAGCTGGGAGAGCCCAACCTCTCCTAGACAGCCTGCGGAGAAACAGCAAGATCATATCAATCCGGTCCCCGGATAACGGGGATGGGCATGGCAGAGGCCCCTGGGCTCACCAGCCTGGATGAAGGGCAAGCGGGGACACTGGGACCGGGTGCTGACTCCCAAGAACTGCTGACTCAACAGACACCCGCGGTCCCCAAGAGCTGGTTACCCCCACCCGAACGCCGGTGAGCTCCTGCGGGGGTGCGACGGGAGGCCGAGCAGGGCCCCTGGCTCAAAGCGATGAGAAGCAAGGACGCACGTCCAGAGATCAACCCTGCCCAGCTCGCCCCAGCTGGGGGGTGGCAAGGGAGGTGAGTCGGGGGGCGGTTTCCTGAGAGCTAAACCAGGACTGTGGTAGGACTGGACGTCCCACAGCTTCTCTGCTTGTCCCTCTGGAACATCTAAAGAGAGTGGCAAGAGGAGACGATCGCCACACCAGGGATTTTGGTTCAGCAGAGCATCCCACAGGTTAGGAGCAATCCCAGGGGAGCGCTCCTGACCCCCATCACGGTAACCCTACCCAGACCCCACGCACGCCCACGCGTCCACATCACCCTCACATCAGAGGTCCTGCTGCCACCCAGCACGGTAACTGCCTGACCACGTCGTCCCATGGACATGACGTCTCTGTGTCTCAGAACAACCCACAGACGCTGTCCCTGCGCTGGTGGTCACAAAACGGGTACCGAGGATCCGCCGCCCGCGGTCTCGCACACCTCAACGCCTCAGCCGGCCCCGCGCTGCTCCCCGCCAACCCTGGTCAAAATTTTGGGGCTACTTGGGTGTGTCCACAGCTAAAAAACTACAGGAGATACAACAACAACAACGGTGGTGACAACAGCAGCACCTTTTTGTGCTTTGAACATCGATGGTTAATTGTGCTCGTTGGAGTAAGGCCATGACTCCTCCCGGCTCAAGGACAACAGAGCGGGAGGGAGCGCTGGGCGACAGGAGGAAGCAGGGTTGGCTTTCCACCTGAGGCCAGGTCCTTTTTCCAACCATCAGCTGCTTAGGAAAAAAAAAAAAGAGAGATATTCTTTGCTTCGGATTGGAGCTGCGTGAGAACAACTCTCGGAAAGACATTGCAGCGTCTCTCGTTCCTCCTCCCTGCCCCGAAGACGAGCCCGGGATGTCCTGCCTCTCAGCCCAGGGTTGTCGGAGGAGTCCTGCCCCTCCCGCAATCCCTTCTTCTCGACGTCGTCTTAGAAATGGCTGCTTTTGGTTACGATTTTAAGAGGGGTTTCTTCTTCATCTTCCTTATTAATTAATTTTCCTGTTGCCCAGACAGCCAGGACCCACTCCCCAGTGACCTCCTCTCCCGGCGGGGGTGGTCGGCAGGCAACCATCACAGTTCGGATTCAGGGGTGCTGGCCAGGAGGTACCCGCTCCCATATCGTCCGTTGGGGGCACTGCTCATTTCCATGGGGGAGTTGCTCCCGGGACCCAGGTAGGACCGGTGCGTGGGCATGGGGGACGGGGTCTCGCTGGGCACTTTGCTCAGGATGAAGCGGGTCTCGTCGTTGTCTTCCAAATTGGAGATGTCCTTCATCATCCGGCCCTTCTTGTAGGTGACGGAGAGGGTGTTGGAGCCGTCCGAGACCAGGTGGAACTGCCGGAGGATGAAGACCAGAGGCAGAGGGAGGGATGCCAGGATGATCAGAGAGATGAGGATAGCCATGGCCCAGGTTGGGTAGAAAAGGAACTTCTCAGCAGCCTGGAACAGACAGATATTAGTGTCAAGGGGCGGGTACGGCAAAGGCACGCCAGGTACGACGTCTCCTAAGCACTGGGCAACTCCTGCTGCCTCCTGCCAGCCTTCACCCTCAGGGGCACCACAGGAAGCGATCAGAACAGGGGGTTCAAATCAAGGAAAAGGACACGGTCCTGCACGCAGCGCGTAGCTGTGGAAGCAGCCAAAATCCGTGCTCAAGCTTCAGCCCTCAGAGCCGGCTGGAGACGTTTGGGCAGTGTGGACAAACCTGACTGCTGGCAGGGGACGAGCGGCCACGGGCAGGGCATCTCCCAGCAGGAGAGGGGAGGGAAAAAGAGCAGAGCGGTGAAGAGCAAAGTGGTCTGCAGCTCTCAGCTGCCCCCTGCTCAGCCCGGACACGGGGTGGAGGCAGCTGCTGGGAAAGGAGCTGCGCTCACCTCCTCTCTGATCCACGCGCTGTAGCCCGGGGGGCTGACCCCCAGCTGGATGATGCTGGCGGTCATCAGCACGGCCATGCAGATGGGAGAGACGTACTTCCAGGTGTAGTAGTAGAACTGATAGGGCCGGAAACCCAGCATTTCCGTCAGCTCCTGCATGAACCTGCCGAGAAGAAGAGATGGAACCACGCCGTTTCCCACCTCCAAGCGAGAAACTCCCTCCCAGGAGCCCCCGCTGTAAATTATGCTCAAGGTAGAGCCTGAAGATGAACCCAGCTATCCAGGCAAGCATCTCAGTGTCCCTCAAGGCTGTAAGACTGGTTGGGAACCTCCTAAGGAAAAGATCGTTTCAGCCTCCTTTGCTCTGGCCAATTTATGAACAACAACAGGCACAGCGGGGAACAAGGTGCCCTTCCAGAAGGACCTGGAAACCTCAGACGAAAGCGTAATCCCAAGAGACAGAGCACCACAACCAACCAGACACCCAGGAGAAGGACCTGCTCCTGGGGCTGCGTTACACCTCGGGCAGAGCAGAGGATGAAGGTGAACTGAGTTCCTGCCTCTGTAAGGCAGCTGCCCCTGGGGCGTTTGCTCCATCAGAGCTGGCCTCCTGGGGAGAAGTCAGATGGAAAAGAGCTGGAAGGAGGGGTTTTAGCCAGGAGTTACAGCACAGTTTTGTTGTACGAATGCCTTACTTCTTGGTGCCATAAATCCAGGCCACAGCGATGTTCTCCAGGATGACCACAACTGTGAGCGGCAGCGTGGCTGAATAATCGTCAAACATGGTGACAAAGTAATTCCCAGAGCGCTGCACAAAGATCAGTCCCACCACGAAGGCGAAGATGCAGCTACCAACTGCGGGGAGCAAACGGGCACGGTCAGCAGAGAACCCCAAGGGGAACCAAGGCCTCCATCACGCAGTCTCTGCGTTAGCAGGACCCAGTACCCATCCACCATGTCCACACTCTCCTGGAGTGACTCCCCAGGGCAATGGGGACCCTTCCACCCCTTCCCCAGGAGGATGCAGGAGAAAAGACCTCACCTGTGAACACTTCCTTCCGCACCTTGAAGGTGTCGATGATGGGCGTAGTGATGCCTGACATGGTCCCGATCATGCTCCCCAACCCCAGGTTTATCAGCATCAGGAAGAACATGACGGACCAAAACGGTGAGGCTGGGAAGTGGGTCATGGCTTCTGTGAAGGCAATGAAGGCCAGGCCAGTTCCTTGCACCGACTGTTCAGGGGGACAGAGGACCAAAAGATGAGGAAAAACACACCGGAGACACAGCCTACAAGCCCCTGCGTGCCTCAGGTCTCTTCTGTGGCACTGAACGACTCTTTGAGGAAAGAACAATCCAGGCTGGTACCCCAACCTGGAAGCAGTGATGACCCTGCTAGATTTGCTATGGGCAGACCTTTCTCCCACCCCAGGAAGGACCACTGTGTGCTGGGGAAGACCACAGGAACGGGGAATCCCCATCCCTGGAAGGCCTCTAAAAATAGTTTTTCCAGATCTACATGCCAGGAGTGACACAAGTAGAGCAGCTCCCACCAGGGAGAGGCAATGGGGTAGGTGATCTCCTGGTCCTACCCAGGAGTGCCACCAGGTACCTTGTTGAGTTCGTCCTCCAACAGGCAGGGGTCCAAGCCCAGTTCTTTGAAGTGCCCCTCTTTCACCGTCATGATCACCCTGTACATCTCATTGTAGTCTTTGGCGGTGAGGTGGGAGAAGTTCACGTGGGGCGGGATGAGGTCGTGGCTCAGCACGTTGGTGTTCAGGTAGCCCAAGATCTTCTCAGCGTTCCTAAGGGAGAGCAGAGCCTGGTCACCCAGCGATGTCCCCTTCCTTCCAGGGTGGAGAACGGGGCCTGACCACACCAGACCTTTGTCCCAGGCAGGATGAACCTCCCCGGGTCGCATTACCCAGGTCTCAGAGGACCTCTTGGCAGTTCCCCAAGGTGTAAGTACAAATTGCATTCGGCCACATCACAGAGGATGCAGATGGGGGCTCACCAGGGAATGGGCTCTCTGCGCCTCCTTCTCAGGCTTATCTCCTGCTCTGGGACTCCACGCTGCACAGCCAGGACTTTTACGGACACAGCCCACCATCTAAAGACAACACTAGGTGCACAAATTCACCTTCCTGCAGCTGCTTCTGGGGTACGGCACAGCAGCTCCCTCCCCCTTGCAGACAAGCGGACCCTATGATGAGCAGAAACTGGGGGACACCTGGGTGATGTGACAAGACGTGTTGGATTTACCCTCAATCTGCATCTTAGGGCTGGATTTTAGGTTGGAGGAGCTGAATACTCGACTCCCTCAGCTACATCTCTGGAGATCCAGGTCTTGACCATCAGGAACTTGGGTCCAGCAAAACACAGTATCACCCGGCTCCAGAACCACCACAACCAGCAAAGATCTGCCCGCTCCAAACAGAGAAAAAGCAAACCCTCTTACTCCACCACACATTTCTCATTCATGATGTTGGCCTTGAAGCCCAGCACAGCAAACACAACCAGGGTGGCCAGGACGGACGTGAAGAAGTTGATGAAGGAGACGAGCGTGGCATCAAAGTGGCAGTTGTTGTCCTGCTTGTTGTAGCTGGAGAAGGCAATGACCCCCCCGAAGCCCAAGCCCAAGGCGAAGAAAACTTGTGTAGCTGCCTCCCGCCACACCTGGGGGTCCAGCATCTTGTCCAGCTTGGAAGGAAGACACAAGAAGTTAGGTGGTTTGGTGACCCCACAACCCATCCCCATGGAGCCAGAGCTAAATTAAGAGGCTGCTGTGCCTGGGCTGGTTTTGGAGCAGCCATGGGCATGCTTTGACCTACCACAATCATTGCCCAGCACTCATAGATCCTCTTTCCCACAGAGTGGGGAACCGAGGCACGGAGAAGAGCAGATGAAGGTTTGACCTGACCGTGGCTCTGGGAGCTCCATCTGCCCCAGAGTCCACGTTGGGTGCCTGCTCTCCCAGTGCAAAGCCCTACAGCTTCCCAGTGGACTGTCCAGCTGCCCTACCCAAGGGAGACAGGTGCCACCCAGTGATGGGTCTCCATCCTCCCCCAGCCATCTCCTGCCTCCTGGAGCAACTGACACCAAACATCTCAGCTGGCAGGTTCGTTTAACCTCCTGTCCCTCCAGCCACATCCCCCCGTCCTGCGAGCCAGAGCCGCAGGCTGGAGGCCTCCAAGCATCATTCATCAAGAGATCATAATTAATATTTTCTAACAGCCTCGCCGGATGAGCTGATTCATCTACATCTCTGCTTAATTAATTAATTAGCTGGTTAATTAATGAATGCGTACCACCAGCAGGGGTTTTGCTGCCAGCCTCTTCCCATGGAGTCTTTAAATATTTCCTGGGCACCCCCAAGCCCCCACCCTGGTGTCTGGGCACCTAAAGGTGATGGGAATGATGTTAAGGCTCAAAGCAGCTCCAGGGCGGTGGGTTTGTGAGGCCTTTGGCTGTCCTGGCCATATTTAGGGTGCTGCTGGCACGTCCTGGTGACACATCAGGGTCTGCGAGGTAGTTTGGGGTCAGTACTCTGCTTTTTGGGATGGGGAGTGGGGAAACCAGTGTGACCAGCGGGGAGGAGAACCTGCTTGGAGTCTGCTGGGCATGGAGGCTCTCACCTTGGGAGTGAACATGTGCATGATCCCATCCACCGCCCCGCGCAGCAGAAGTCCCCGCACCAGGAAGCAAACCAGCACCACATAGGGGAAGAGGGAGCTGAAGTACATCACCTGGAGCGAGAGGGATGTGACACGGGCACGGTCTTATTTACTGCCCGCTGAGCTCTGCCACCTCCCCATCCAACCCAAGGACGGCTCTACAGGGTTCCCCTCCCCAAAACGAGGTCTGGTCCTCGGGCAGCGCAGGATGCCACAAGTGCTGAAGTTCAGGTGGATCTGCAAAGTGCTCACGCACATTTAAGAGAGAAAACGTCGGGGCTGCTGAATGCGAAGGTGCCTCTTCCCCACATCCTCTTTTCATCTTATTCCGGATCCCCCCAGAGATGGCCCCAACTCTGGAGAGGGTGCGAGCATCCCAAGGGACACAGCATCCTCCAGCCACCCCAGATGAGGGCAGGAGAGCGTGCTCCAGGCGGGAGGTTTCTGCCTTGAGGACAGACCCCAGCCAGGCTCAAGTGGCCACTGCTACCCACCTTCCCCGAAGACTGGATGCCTTTGATCATGGCCAAGCCAACAAGGCTCCAGGCCACCAGCAGACACAGCGTCATCTTCCAGTTGAGCCCCCCACTCTCCGAGATGGAGTTGGAGATGTCCAGGGTCTCCCGGTACCAGAAGTAGGTGGTGGCCGAGCTCCTCTCGCATTCAGGCTCCACAACTACAAGAGAGCAGAAGCAGGAGAGCGTGAGGGGGCAGGGGGAAGAGTCACCCACCGTCTCCTAGAAGATGAACATCAATTAATGTCAAAGACCTGCTGGAGCTGGCCAGGGAAGGCAGACACCTCTGGAAACTAAGGGGCAGGAATTAATGGGGCTCATTTTTAGCAGGAAAAATAAAAGAGAAAACCATGGTCAGGTGGAAATAAGATGTTAAATACAGGGAGAGACATTTGCACTTCCTATAAAACCTCCAAGAGCATCCTAAGGAGACGTTTGGATGCTATTAAACACTCCGGATCCCCAAACTGGCATCCAACCCCCTCAGCAGGGACAGACCCCGTGGGGAGAGCATGGGAGAGACTCAGCCAACCCAAGGGAAACATCTGGGACCCAGCGCCCCAGGAGACACCTCAACCTGCAGCGTCCCCAACCTGCGACAGCTCCAGATGTTGGGGGTCCCCAGTGTCCCGCAGTCCCCCCTTCCCTGGTCCCTTACCAGCCACCGAGCCGTTTGTCACAACGGGGCACTCGCTCCAGGGAAGAGGGTACTGGAAGGACTTGAAGAAGTAGAAGATGCTCCAGCCGATGATGACGTTGTAATAGAGACCGACAAAGAAACAGACCTGGGAGGCGGGAGGAGGACACGGTATTGAAGCGCAGGGAGCGACACCGTCCCCAGCACACCTCCTGCTGCGCAGGGACCCGGGGGGGGCAGGGATTTTGGGATCAGGGGGTGGGCCCATTCTCCCCCAGCCCTAAACCCATGAGTAGAGCTGGAAAAACTCCCCCTGACCCCCAAACCTCCACACAGAGCCCCTCGAGGTTTGCTTCCAGGCCACCCTGGGATCAGGGGGGTCCAAAGGGGCCCACGGGTGCACTCACGAGGCAGCTGGCGTAGCCGATGCCCCCCAGGCGAGGACAGATGTAATTCCAGACGCCAATGCTGCCCCGGCGGATCCGCTGCCCCACCGCCAGCTCCAGGAAGAAGAGGGGCAGCCCGATGATGACGAGCAGGACCAGGTACGGGACCAGGTAGGCACCTGGCGGGGGAGAGAAAGCTCATCATGGACCCACCTGGCCTGCCCTGACGCAGCCAAGGACAGACGGACAGGGATGGGACAGGGATCAGACACGGACGGGTCCATGGGTTCGTTTGCAGTGGAACTGGGAACGCAGATCCGCGCCTGGGCAGCAGAGAGGAGAGCTGTGGAGAGGAGCAAACACACGTGCGTGGAGGGGAAGGGTGCGACAGCCCCTGCCAGCGCGGGTACACATGGGATAGAGCCCAACGCGCCTACGGACACGCTGCATCCGTACGGACACATCGCCCCGCACGCAAGGGGACACCTCCGTCAGCCAACCCCCGGGGACACACACACACACCCCCCCCACACACGCGTGTTCCCGGCTGTCTCAGACACAAGCCCTCCCGTTCACCCAGGTCACGCCTGCACACGCGTGTCCGAGCACAGCCGAGCCCCCTGCACCGACACGCACCCCTCACGGCCACCCACATCCCCAGCTGTCACCAGGCCACGTGGAGCGAGGTCCTCTGGGCCGAAACCGCTCAAATTAGAAACACGGTTCATCTCTGCCTAATTGAGGAGGCCAGAGAGAAATTAGCGATTCCTGAAGCACAACCAGTGACCGCAGAGCGCGATGACTCACGCTGCAGCGCCCGGCTACGGAGCGCTCCAACCTCCTGCCAGCAGCTGACGAAGGGGCTCGGGAGCACGCGGCTCACTCCCAGGGGGTGGAAGGCGATCCAAAGGCCGGAGCCTGGTTGCTTTGGGCAAATTCCCGGCTGGATTTACCCCGGTGACAGCCACCAGCCCCTGGCCCCGGGCAGGACGTGCGGCAGGTGACGTGGCTCCGAGCAGCGGTGCTGCAAAGCCGTTCGGGTGGGCGCGTAAATCAAGACGCAGTGGCCCAGGGTGATTAGGAGGACGGGGGGAGAGGCAGAGAGCAGGGCCAAGCTGGAGCCCGGTGTAATTCGGGAAGGACCGCGAGCATCCCGTCCTGCCACGCCATGCCGGGCATCTGCATCCCGACCCACGGACGGATGGAGATAGGACAGGCGGACAGACTGAGACGCAAATCTGTCCAATATTGGAGATTTTCTTCTGTGGTCTCTGGAAAGGTGGGCACCAGCTCACGCCCATGCACTGCCGTGCTCAGCAGCACCGGTGTGGAAGCCCATCCTGGCTCCCAGCACACCAAGTCCTGGGAATTTGGCTCCAGCCCATCTCGCTACCCAGCACGCAGCTGCTCTTCCCGCAGATGCCGACTCAGCCAGAAGCGGTCCCTCCATCGCTCCCCAGCTCCCGCATCCGTCTGTCCGGCACCAGCCTCACAGCCCACGGGAATCCCAGGGCTGTGGGAGGTTAAATGCGGTGGGAAGAAAAGGCGGAAAATCAGTGTCTGCCCCAAGGGACAGGGGAGATGGTGCCACCTGGCCAGAAGGAAAAGTGCAGGAAAGCTCAGCAATCTGCTGCTCCAGCCAGTTGCCACCTCCGTGCCTCAGTTTCCCCACCTGTAAAACAGGGGCAGTGGTTGGGGCAGCCTGTAAAGCCTTTCCTGAGACCTGCTGCGGGAAGGGGTCACACAACGGCAAGCTGCTCCTAAAACCAGCGGCTCCTAAACCCACCCTGGATTTGCCAAGGAACGCGCCAGGAACGCCAGCCCGGGAATGCTCTTCCTGCTACCCAGCTGAGGGTAGAGCCTCGCAAACACACAGGACAGCAGAGACCTCAGCGTAAGCTGAGAACCGTTCATTCATTGCACTAATGACAGCTCGTTATTAACTGCTGTGCCAGCGGGGAAACTGAGGCACAGCGGAGTTAAGGGCTTACGGAGAAGCGGGATCTCCAACCTCTGGGTCTGAGCTGGTTCCCAAACTCATTTAACTGGGAAAACACGCTTGGGAGCCAGAGGCCAGACGCGCAGAGCTGAGCACGAAGCCAGCAGGGCCGTTTCGATCTGTCCCAGCCGCGAATTCATCCCAGGCTCTGCCTCCAACCTCCTTCGAGCCACGCGTGTAACACACCTAACGCCGGCGCTCGAGCCCCGCAACGCCCGCGGACGCTCGCTGTGACCCAAGACCACGCCAAATACACCACGCCTCACCAAAACCCAGCCTGGACCCAAACTGGGACGCCGGGGAGATGCTGGGATGCAGGCGCCGGCCACAGCGCGCTCCATCCCAGCTGGGAAGGGAAGGCGAAGGGGGGTGCGAGCAGCCCCGGGGTGGGAAGTGCTGACTGCACAGGTCTTCGTTTGGGAGAATGACTCATCGCGAAGATGACACCAGAGACGTTTTAATTATTGAGAGCGCTGCAGGCCTGCGCTGGGGGGCACGCCAAGTGGCGCAGCGCCGGGAACGTGGCAAGGGGGAAGAGGGGAAAGCTGGGCTCATCCCGGGATGAGGCTCATCCCTTCGTTCAACGCCGCTCGGCAGGGGCTGCTTACCGTCGCTGCGAAGGTCAGCGCTGCAGGGGAGAGGCCTCGAGGGCTGGGTTTGGATTAATGATGAGCAGCCTGCTCATCAGTGTCATGAAGGGTGTCCGGTCTCAGCACAGCTGGAAGAGACCTAGCACTCCAGGCTGCTCCTGGAAGCCCAAGGAGGGGGCACAGGGTGGGACGGGAGTACGGGCTGGCTGGAAGGAGGGTTTGGGAAGGGGCTGGAGCCTACACAACGCGGCTTTGGGACCTAGGGAAGTGGAGGGACTCTCGTTTTTTTTTTCCTCCATGAGTTTCCAAATTGCTCCAGCAGAAACTGAGGGCTGCAGCAAGAAACCCTGGCTCCTGGCCTGGGGTTTGCCTTGACTTTGGAGCAGGCAGGTGGACATCCTTCGGGAAGAGGCCACCCTGGAGGCTCCTGCGTCTCTGCACTGATGTACACACAGCGGTGAGCAGCTCCTGGCTGCCCCTTTCCACCCTCAGAGCCCAGATAACCCCTGTCCTGCCCTGGGATCCACATCCCAACATGCAGCGATGCAGGATCAGGCCGAAGCCCCTTCTCCAAGGGCCGAGCCCATCCCTGCACCATCTCTCACCTCCTCCGTTCTTCTGGCAGAGGTAGGGGAAGCGCCAGACGTTGCCCAGCCCCACGGAGTAGCCGATCTGCGCCAGGATGTACTGCAGCTTGCTGTTCCACGCCGGCCGGTTCTCCGCGTCCAGCTCCTCCTCTCCATCCTTCTGCTTGTCCCAGGTCTCCCCCGTCACGTTGAGGACGCTGCGTTTGTAGTCCACCGGCTCTTCATGGGCCAGCAAGTCGGCCACCGACTCGGTGACGTGCTCGCTGCTGTGCTCCCGCTGCGTCACCTTGCTGTTCTTCGGCATCGGGACGGCTTCCGCGTGACCCGGTCGGGCGGGATGGGGCGAAGGGAGAAGACGAGCGTCCCGCAGGGAACAGCACCCGTGAGAGCTACGGCTTGGGCCTCACCTCCTCTTCATCGGCAGGACCTGGGCAGGGATGGGGACAACAGAGGATGAGCTGGTTTTACCTTACCCCAAGGGTGTCCTGGTTGCCGGTGGGAGCGGCAGCACCACAAGAAGGGTCTCCATCGCCCCACGCCCTGGGGACCTCCCTCTGGGCTGGGGGACGCCAAGGGTCCCCTTCTCCATGAAGGACACACCAGGAGCAAGCAAGCCCCTGGCTCAGCATTCCTGGAGAGGAGCCTCCCACGACCCACAGGAGGGAATTGCCCCAAGCTGTGGGGGACGGTGACCAGCGATGGAGCTGGCCACATCGCTGTGACATCTCTTTTACCCTCTGACCACCTCGCTCCCAGGCCAGCAGCACCAGTGGAGACCAAACCGCATCCAGCGCCAGCCAGGGCTCTGCCCTCCCTGCCCCGGCAGAGCCCGGCCTCGGCCCCACGGCAGCTCAGAAGCGCTGAGGGGACGGTGACGAACGCCCAGGCCATCTCTCCATCCCTGGACGTTATCAGAAGTGACTTAAAAGCCTGGGAGCGTGTGGCTAAATCATCCCAGACAGCTTTACAACAGATAACGGCTGCAGAACAGCGGCAGCCAAGGCCAAGCCATCAATCGTCCCGGCCCCTCCACCTTCGCTGTACCCGTCCCGCAACATCCATGCCATCACACCAGTTTGCCCCCACCAGCTCGTCCCCAAAACCAGCATCACCAGATCCCAGGGGTGCGGGGCCAGGCTGGGTGCGGGCAGGGTAATTTTTGGACCCACGGAGGAAGCGTGGGTGGGAGCGTGGGTTCACCGCCGGCGCGGTGACGAGTGGAGACGCGTGGCTGGTTGCGTTTGCAAGTAGGCGGCCGCGCGTTTGCACCGGGGACTCCTCCGGCTGCGGGAGCGATCCTGTGTCGTTTCAGGGGGTGCCCGTGACCTGGCTCAGCCTCACAACACTCGCCCTCACCTCGAAAAGCTGCGGCGCACCAGGGAAATCTGCTCTGCTGGGGCTCCCCAGCCCAGGAAAGCACCACGTCCCTCCTCTCCATACTGGGAGAACTGGGGTCAGACTGGCACCTCCTGCCCCAGCTGGGACCGTGGAGCTTCACCAGCTTTGGAGAAGGCACAGAAACTCCAGAAGAAACCTCACATCTTGGAAAAAATCGCTCTCCCGAAGCGTTACGCTTGCTTCTTTTCCCTCCCCTCCATCCCAGCTCCCCAGGACACCAGGCTGGTCACCAGCCCCTGGAAGAGCGATGGTGCCGTGCCTGGGGACCTCTCCCACCCCGGCCTGGCCGCAACATCCTCTCACCCTGGGGGCTTTCTCCTTCAGTCTCGTACAGGACCCAGGTGGCATCACCCAGGTGATGTTGCACAAATGACCCATCACTGCAGGCCTTGGGCAGCCAGCCCTCGGTGCGGGTGGCCAGCCTCTGCCAGGACGGACCTCCCGCTGTCCCCTCCAGCAAGCCAAAGGAAAAAAGTTTCCCATGATTTTCCAGAGCCATCCTCAGCTCCTCTTGCCTTTGGACAAACATCCAGCTTTTTGACCCAGTTCAGCTCACAATCCCAAACCGTTTCACAGCAGCAGGCTCAGCCCAGGCAGCAAAGCCCACCCCACCGCGGTCCCAACCCGGCACGGGAGGGAAGCAAGGCATCAGCGGCAGGAAACCTCACCCTCCCTCGCCCTCACCTTGGTGTTTTTTCACCTCTGAAGAAAGTTCTCCCTTTGCCAGGCCCCGTTCCTATTAGAAAAGCTATTTTCGGCTGTCGGCTGCATCCGTTGCCAGGCAACCGTGTCGGCTCCACATCTTTCCTGGACCCGCTCCTCCAGAGAAGCCGTTTGAATTATTCTTTCAAGCCTGGCCCAGCAATATTTAATTTCCTAACGAGGGCTCATTCACGTAAACCACTCATGGCTCGATCGTGGCAATTACCGGCACGTGGCCGCCCGGGGCTGGAGCATCCTCAGCCAGGATGGGGACAGGCACAGAGGGCAGGGAAGGGCCTCATCCAGCGGCCAGAAAATCATTGATTTTGGATCAGGCTGTGCATGGATCAGTGCAGACCTGCTTGAACCACCCGTGAGCGATTTGCTGCTCCCTGTCTGCTCAGCAGCCGCTTAAGCTCCTTCTGAGCAAGGGTGACTCAGAGCTTCGGTAGGACTCAACCCCCCGGGGGCTAAAGACTCTCTTTGGGGTAGGGACAGAGCCCAGAAGAGCTGGGATCTGCCCACTGAGCCCCCAGAGCTCAGTGCCCCACGGGGAAGGCATCCAAACCGCTCTCCTGGGACAGCTCAACCCCTTGGATTAAAGCCTGGGAGATGCCCGGCTCCAGAGAAGGTGGTGATGAGCCAGGCCAGCGTGATGGGGCCAGGACAGACCCTGCAGCATCTCTCTCTGGATCTCTGCCTCTCCCCTCCCCAGTTTAGGTATCGTCCCCCTCCAGTGCTATCCTTCGTAGGGAGGCAGCAGGACACAGCGGTCCTTGAAAAGCAGGTTTCTTCAAGCACCTCCAAAGCCCCAAAGGGTCTCAGTGCCTTTGAGGACACTCAAGACAGCAACATTCCCCATTCAAAGGATTTAGAATCATAGAACAGTTTGGGTTGGAAGGGACCTTTCCAGGCCACCCAGTCCAACCCCCCTGCCAGGAGCAGGGACATCTCCAACCAGATCAGGTTGCTCAGAGCCCCGTCCAACCTGGCCTGGAACGTTTCCAGGGATGGGACATCCACCGCCTCTCTGGACAACCTGGGACAGTGCTCCACCACCCTCAGCGTAAAAAATTTTTTCCTAATATCCAATCTGAATCTGCCTGCTTCTGTTTTAAAACCATCTCCCCTCATCCTGTCACACCAGGCCCTGCTGAAGAGTCTCTCCCCACCTTTCCTGCAGCCCCCTTTAGGCACTGGGAGGCTGCTCTAAGGTCTCCCCGGAGCCTCCTCTTCTCCAGGCTGAATCCAGGCTGATTTGGGGATCAAAGGGGTGCTCAGCTGCTCTCCTGGGGCTGGGGCAAGGGCTGTCCAGGCACCGCAGTCAGCCAACACCAGAGGACGAGATGAGGGTGAAGGAGCAGAGGTACAAGTCTTCCTCCCCATGGGACACGCACCCAATTTAATCAAAAATTAATCTGCCAAAAATAATAACCACCCTGCAAGAAAGACGAGGCAGATCAGCTGACAACGAGGAGCTTTCCGGGCTGGAGAGAGACAGAAAACCCCGTCACTGACAGATGGAGATTCGGCTTGTTTACTTAGCCCTCATGACCTTAATTTTCTTAAATGTGCTTTTTTCCTCTCTCTTTAGAAGACAGATTAGGGCCTTCCAGAGCCCACGGCTCCCAGTAACCTCGCTTGCCCCCCAGACCAGGATGCCTTTGCACCAGCCACCCTTTCCAGGTAAAATCCGTGCTCTCCAGGCGCTCGGAGAGCGAGCACAGCTTTTCCCATGGCAGGACCAGGGAAAGGACCGGTCTACGCTGGGGTCGGTGCCACCCACATCTGCAGGGCGTTAGGGAGGGAAGACGCCAGGGAAAGCATCACCGGGCTGTCCCTGGGGAGAACTTACCTCCTACGTCTCCCACCGCCCCGTGTCCCTAGGCATCTCCTTGAATATTCCCACCTTCACGGTCCCTGCTGGGGAAGCTCCTGCTTTGCTTCTGCCAAGGGGTTTAATCCCTGCCTGGAGGCTCCCATCGATCCCAGCTGGAAACAGAAACACCCACTGGGGAAAGCTTCCACTTGGGACGAGTGAAGACCTCCGGGAGCTGGGGGCACAGCGTCCCCCAGCCCAGCCCTGCCGGCAGCACCAGGAGCGGTTCAGCGGAGGAGGGATGCTCGGAGCCATGGGTCCTGCCTTGGCCCGTCCTTGCTTTCTCGGGAAGGCGGCCAGGGAGCAATAAAACCGGTTGGAAATGTGTCAGCAGAGCTTTCGGCCGGGCCTGGGAGCGCAGAGGCAGGCGGGGAGGAGATGGGGATTCACAGCAGCCTGCGAGGAGAGCGACCAGCAGCAAACGTGCTCTGCGTCTGAAGGACGCTTCTCCTCTCCTGCATCCAAATTCTACGCTTATACCCGGTTTGGGTCCAGAAAGGGGAAACTGAGCCAGGAAAAACACAGCCTGAACTTAAAATTAACATCTACACCTCGGGGATGCTCTGCTGGTCCCTCCCTACCCCTCCACCTCCTCCTTCAGCTGCGACCCCGCTGCGCCCAGCTTCCAAGCAAATCTCTCACAGCTCCTGAAGGAGAGGGGAAGGATGATCCCAGCGAGGCATCCGAGCTCACCGAGCCCTGGAAGGCCCGGCTCACTCCATCAAGGTCACAGAGCGGGGAAGGGAGGGAAGAGCGAAGGGGCCAGAGGGGTTTCGGGAGGTGGAAGGCACTGGTTGGGGCTGGGAAATCAGAGCATCAATTTTCAGCTCCCCATCCTCCTTGACACGCAGGGGGCCAGGGAAAGCTTGCACCCAGGGCCAGGCTGTTTGGTGCAGGTGGGGAGACTGAAGCAGGGAGAGGAAGGGACGGATCCAAGGTCACTCAGGAAGCCAGAGGCGGACAGAAGGAACAAGCATCCCTCCCGTCGTCCCTCTGCGCCACAAAGGGAAGGAGCCCTGGATGCGCATCGCGGCTTTGAGACAAAACGCAAGAAAACCGGCTCCAGACCCCCCCACCCGCTGCTCCCTGCGGTCAGGAGGGCCTCAGCGCTGGAAGAGGGGTTGCCCGCGCAGAGTGGGTCCATCGGGAGATATCCCACCTTCAGGAGGCATCTCACCCTTACAGCCCTCAAGGAACCACGGGAGGACCCTCCCAGCAGCCCAAAACTCCTCTGCAAAGCCCCAAGAAGAGATTTTTGCCCCGCACGGAAGCATCACAGTTCTGACCCCCCCAGCCCTGCTCTGAGCACCTTGCTGCAGCCCCTGCCACGCAAACCTCCCTTCCACGAGCCAAGCTGCCTCCATCTTAAATCTCTTCAGCGCTGGGGCGTGCTGGTCCTCTCCGGCTCCATCTGGGCTCATTAGGGCTGCTCCCTCCGTCCCCTCCTTTAAACAACCCCTGTTAATTAGCGCCAGGCTCTCGCCGCCCCGCGGAGATGGCACGCGGTGACTCAGTCCCACCAGCCGAGCCGCATCCCACCGCGCGCCCTCCCTTACACCCACGCGCGGAGAGGCACGAGCAGATGGGTGTCCTGGGGCACCCATGAGAAGCTTCGCCGGAACCTGAACCTGGGCACGGGGAGCAGGCCGGCGGCACGCACCCAGCGCTGGAGACGCTCCGCACCACGTCCTTCCCGCACGAACGCTCCGGCCCGCTTTAGCCTGGTGACGCCGGAGCGGTTCACGGTCGCTGATGAATCAGAGCTGCCCACGCTTCTGTCTTACACCTACCGACAGCGCCCAGATGTTATAAATAACCCCCAGCTCCTAAAAGGCAAGCAGAGGTGGGGCTGCCCCACAGCCACCCCCACCCGCTCCGCCCCAGAGGTGGGTGCGTTTCCCACAGCCCCCAGATTGGTTTGTTGGTTGTTTTTTTTTTTACACCCCACGACACCACGGCGACTCTTTTCTTCCAGAGGTGCCAAGAAACCCGCGGAAAGGGCAGTTTTGCTGATGGGTCACGAGACAGACACAACGGCGGCGGAGGGAAGGCCTTGGCACTTGGGTTGGTCACGAAGTCTCGGAGCCCGTTGATTCATGGAATTTGGGCTCCTTTCATCTCTCATTTAGCACCATGAAAACAGACATCAGCTGCGATAGCGTGACACCGTATCAAAGCCAGCCGTCACACGATTCCTTCGGGGCTCTGATTCACCGGATGAGCTTTTCCCGGTTAGATCCTGGTGATCCCTCTTAACTCACCCGCTCCGGCTGACGGTTCCTGACCGAACCCCATAACCAGGCCAGGTTTATCCCACCAGGCAGCGTCCAAATCCCCTCTGCAAGCTCTGCTTTTCCCTACTCAATTCACGCAGCCGCTGCTACGTTTGTAAACAAACCAGTCCAAACGCGACCCGGGATGGGGTAAAACCAGAGCCTCTCCTCCCACAGCAGCGGTTTCGTCTGGACACGCGTGGGTCAGCATCTGATCTAGGGGGAATTTGATCCTCGTGACTCCGGCTGTTACTCCAGATTCCCTGCTCCGGGCAAGCCTGAAGCAGCAGCAGACTCCCTCCAGATTTTATCCAAACCCTTTTATTCTATCGATTTTAGTGGAGCCATCTCCAATTTATCCCAGAGGACAGCTCAGACCCACATTTTATTTCCCTTCCAAGAAGCCGAGAGGCAATCAAACCACCATCCAGGTTCCCTGACCCAGTCCCGACACCTCCAGAGAGAGATTCGCAAGGAACTCAACGCCCTGCCAAGAATAGCTCGGCTGCCGTGGCATTTCGGGTTTTTTTTTCCTCCCAAGACCAGAAATAGTTGCATCAGCTCCTGATGGACTCAAACCTCAGGTGCCTCAGACACAAGGCGGGGAGCAGAAGGATTTCACCTTCTGAGTCCGTTACTGGGACCGCGTTTCCCAGCTGGCCGAAGCCTCACGCCCAGGGACCGATGCAAACCCAGACGCCGGCCCGAAACACGCACCTTTGGGTGCGTCCAGCGCCGTGAGAAACGCGCAGAGGGGAGTAAGGACTCCGCGCGCCCGATCCTGACGATGGCGTGAAACCAGGAGCCCAAGCCCCATTTTTTTTTTCGTGCCTCGACGCCAGCCATCCCCGTTCAGGGAGAAGCAGAAAAATAAAAGAAGGGAAAATAATCCCCCAGCACCCCGGGGGTCAGGAGAGAGGTGTTCACGCAGCGGAGCGCTTTCCCCTCTCCCAATGTGATTGCCAAGGTCAAGCTGGAAGCTGCATTTCCACCCATCCTCAGGCAACAGCTCGGAGGGGACGAGCCCCCCCCACCAACCCCAGCCGGGTGGCCAGTGCCACCCCCGTGATGGCCACCCCCAGCCTCGCTGGGGTGGCTGAAGCCATTTGCTGCCTTTGTGTGTCCCCCCCCCAGCCCTCCATGCCACCACCCTTAGGGCCACGCCTGATGCCTCCAGGTTTAGGTGCCCCCCCATCATAGCCCTGAGCATCTTCCCCCCCTCACACCCCCAAAAAAAAGCAATGGGGAGGGGGCAAACAAAGCCGGTAGCACCTGGTGAGGGCGTTGACACACACACCCCCCCCGCCCCCCCCCCCCGGGAACGGGACCCCGGTTTGGAGAGCGGGGGGAGCAGCCTTACCTCAGCGCTGCGGGTCCCGGGGAGGGCGAAACCGACCGGTTCCTGGGGAAAACGGACCCAATTCCGGGAAAAATTCACCCGGTTTCCCCGCCCCGCCGCGGGATGGGGCGAGGCCGGTCGGCGGGTACCGGTGCCGCCGCACCGGGGAAGCTGCGCGGGTACCGGTAGCTGCGAGCGCGGCGGCGGCCGCTTTTCCTCCCCCCCCCCACACCCACTCGCGTCCGCGGATGCGCGTTGGGCTCGGCCCGGCCCCGCTCCCTTTCGCCGTGGTGGGGGGGAGGTAACTCCGCTCGGCTCCGGGGGAAAAAAAAAAAAAAAATTTCAACAATTTAAAAAAAAAAATTAAAAACTAAGAAGGGACACGCAGCCCCTGACGCAGGCTTGAGTCACCAGGGCTTCACGTCAAAGCTGGGGTGTCAGGCCACCCCCCCAACCTCTCCGAGGGGGTTCTTACATCTAAAAAATAAAAAAATAAAAAAAAATAAACAGAACAGCAGCGGTGAGTCCTGACTGAAGGGGTGGGTTCAGCTTTGCCCACCCTGGTGCTGTGGGGAAGGGCAAAACCCCCTTTAAAATGCACACACATCCCCCTCCTACCCCAAAAAAAAATTTAAAAAAGAGATTTGGTCACCCCTTTCCTCCAAGGATAATTTGATGTATTGGAGGAGTTGCTTTGTCTCAGACCCCCTAGAACCAAAGGGAGGCAGGAGGAGCAGCGGGGACCCAAATTCTGGCCCCCCCTCTCCCCCCTGCCATAACCCTGGGTGCAGACCTGGAGGCTGCCCTTTGACAGCAGCCATGCTCGGGGCTGGCCCACAGCCCGGCGACGCTCGGGGACCCCCAGACCCAACGCAGGGGACACCTCGTGTCCAGCCACACCAGTTCCCTCTCACCGGTGCCAAAGCCGAGCCCAGGAGCAGCACGGGCCAAGCTTAGGCTGTAAGCCAGCTTTGGAAACTGAGGTGTTTGCGTTTACAAACCCAGCTTTAACACCGACGGCGAAACTCTGCGGGCAAAAGGGTCCCGCTCCCCATCCCAACTGGGCACAGCGGGATACGGTGGCACCAGGTACTTTAGCAGGAGGAAGGCAGAAATACACGAGCACAAACCTCTCTTCAAGGCAAATAAACCCCAAATCCAGCTTTTTTAGGGTTAATTGACCACAGCCTTGATGCAGTAGCTGCGGCGTGGCCCAGGCTCACCTGTAGAGCTCAGCTCTCCTGTTCTATTCACCGAGTCCTGCCCGCAGAAAACACCTAATCAGGTTAATTAGGAAAGCCAGAGGGCTGGGAGGCTGGTTGGCTGGTGGGGAAAAGGAATTTTCAAAGGAGTTCGTGGCTGGTTCAGCACCTGATGGAAATGATTAAGAAAACCCCCAAATTCAGCCCATCCAAACCCCAGCAGCATAGCCTGGATGTGTCTCCCCAACCAGTGTGGTACCAGTATCCAGCTCCTGGGCCTGCGAGAAAACCCTGACAGGAGAAAAAAATGAGTCTGGAAAAACACAAACCCGGGAGGATTCAGACCTCCAGCCCCAAACCGCGCTCCTGGATCTCAACGTTGGTGCGCGTTTCTGGCCTTCGGGCCCGTTTCCCTTTCCAGGGAAGGCACAGAACGATGAATTCACCTGGGTATCTGGGAGCTCAGCCACGGTCAGAACTCTCCCTCCTGTAGTCTCCCCCTGGAAAAATGAGGCCACCCTCCGTTAAATCTGCGCCTTTACCCATCCTGGGCAGGGAGAAAGGCACTGCTGTCTGCCAGCGTGAGAAAAACTTCCTGATCTCCAAAGACGGAGAATTTTAAAAAATCCCGGCGCTGTCTCCGTGGGGAGATGGGTACGAGCTGGGGAAGGGGAACCGCAGAGCCCGCCGGCTGCAAATGCCGGCAGCGGAAAGCTCTCTGCACACTCAGATTAAATAAAGAAGATCGAGTGACCTTATTAAGGGGGTCTTAAGCAGAGGGAAATCAAGCAACCTTATTAAGAGGGGCTGAACCAGCCATCAGCTCCCCTGATCCCGCACAACGCCGCAGGGAGCAGGGATGAGCCTGCTCAACCAGGGAAAGGGGAGATGCTGGGTCGTGGGTGATTCAACAGTCTCCCTTTGGGTGGCCACACATCACCAAAATGTGTTGCCAGTTGGTAAACTGAGGCACAGAAAGGTTCCCCAGCTATATCTGTGCTAAAAAAAGAAAAAAAAAAATTACCAGGCGAGGCTGGATCTGGGCTGTGCCACGAGCACGCATGCTGAGGACCGAAATTTCAAGATGCAGACAGTGCCAGCGACCAGCACAGAAGATGCCATGGGCAGGTAGAAGAAACTCCGGCTACGGCTGCCTTTGGCTGAGGCTGGTTCAGAGACTCGGCCTCGAAAAAAAAAAAAACAGAAAAAACCCCAAACCCAGCGAGCCCGGTACTTTTCCGACGTCAGCCCGAGCAGCGGGAACAGTCTGGATTAAAGCAGAGCGTGAGTAATGTCTCTCCTGGAAGAGCAGTGCCCTGGAGAGGCAGCGAAGGGCTGATAGCGCGGTGGAAGACAGACGCATTTCCATAAACGCTGGAGCAGCAGCCTATAAATAACCGGCTGAATTCACCGCTGCTCTCATGTGACCCTGATCCCCGCATTTTCGGCTGCCATCTGTCACCATGGAAATGGCATCACAGGGCCACCAACCATTCATTCATAGGACTGGTCCAGGGGAGGGGGGCCGGTGCGGGGGAGGCATCGCCGAGGCTTTTTAAAGGATGAAAGTTGCAATTCGGGGAGGAAAAATACAGGTTTGGAGGGAGCGGGAGAGGAGGGAGCAGGTGAGGAGGGAGCGGTCCTTCCCAGGAGGAATGCGGCAGAGGCTGCGTTTCCCAACACGCTGCAGCCGGGCAGGGACACCCGGGCAGAGCTGTGGGAATGGAGGGACGGACGAACAGACAGATGGACAGAGAGCAGGGATGGACAAACACCTGCAGGGAGCAGAGGGATGAATGAATCCCTCCCTGGTCAGGCCCCGGCAGTTCGGAGCATCATGAGGGTGTCGGCAGCGTGGGGAGATGCATTTACCACCCCATCTTCCCCCAAACCCCTCCCGGCCGCGCGGACCACCCCGTGCCTTTGGGAGGAGATGCCTGCCTTAACAATTTACCTTATTGCCTCCTCCACCGGTGAAATGGCTCCTAAATCCAGCTTTCCCCCACCAAAGCAGGGTGCGAACAGGGAGGGATTAAGAGTACAGTGAGCGCGGAGCTGTCGGTAGGCTCAGAAGATGATTTTCCACCTAAGCTGTCAAGCCGACCTACATTCAAGTGATAATAATCGAAGGGGATAATGCCCTCCGGTTTCTAAATATGTATTTGCCTGCAAAGCCAGGGCCCGTCGCAGCTCATTCGAGGCCGGGCGCTGCTAACGCGGAGGGAAGGGAGCAGAGCCTGACTCACAGCAGAGGAATTTCTGGCTCTGCCGAAGAGTTTCCCAGCCGAGGATCCCAGCTCGCTGTGCCAGGCTGCTTCCCCGACCCCGCAGGGCAAAGGGATGTGACCAAGGCTACAGGTGAGGCGGTGGCACAGCCAGGATCCCAACCACGACATCCCCCCTGGATTTGCCCTGCCCGTCCCGGAGATGCCCCATCCTCATCATCACAAGGGGACATGGGGACACCATCGCGCCCGCGCAGACGTGGTGGCCCTTCAAGGGCTCCCAAACCTCCTGCGTCACCCAAGAGCAGGATGACAACCCCGCAGGCTACCGTGGCCCCAAAAGAGGGGTGAACGCCAGACAGCCTCAGCTGCAAACGTCAAGAAACACAGAGAAGCGACCTTTGAAAGAAACATCTACCATTTATGAGTGACCTTAACGAAGCCAGCCCCGGTGCCCCTCTGTGGGCTCACCTGTTGGCAGTTCTGCTCCGGGGCACAAGAGCAGGGATCATCTATTTTTGGCCTGGAGACCAGGTCTAAAAAACAAAAGGGTGGTGGGGAGGAGGCAATAAATCGTGTCTGAGCGCGAGAAGAAAACCACGCCGCTTCGTTCAGCCCCGGGGGACAAGCACGCAGGGAATAAAGGGGACTCTGCACAATGGAAGGAAAAATAATAAACCCCAGCACAGGCGTAGGAATGAGAACCATGTCCCGCCGCCCCCGGGCGAGGGCTCCTAGCAGCGGGACAACATGCTTTAAAGAGCTGCTGCTCCTGAGCTCTGGTCTTAATTTTCTCCACAGGCCCAGCTGCCATCGGCTCAGACGCGGCCGAGCCTGCGTTGTGCAACGGGGCGACGTCCTGAGCGCCAGGGCCGGTGACACCGCGCCAGCTCGGCTGCCGCGGCGGAGCAGGCTCCCTTTCCAGGTGGTTGGGCCTGGATGGGTCGTTTTGGTGGGGCTTTGAGTCATCTCAGAGAGGGTTTTTCTTGAAGGCTTCGCCCGTAGCTTGGCTGATGCTGCTTTTCCCCCCAGACCCCCGCTGCGCCAAGACACCGCCATCTCCCTGGAGGGTCTGCAGTGGGATGGACCCCAAAAGCTGGATCCTCACGGCTGGATCCAGCCCTCCCTGCCCAGCACAGAGGCCCAAGTCAGGGATCTGGGACAGTCTCAGCGCCCAGAGCCGCAGGGTCCTTGGACGTTTTGTCCTTGGAAATGAAAACAAAAACCCTTCAAAGGGCTGCTCAGCCTCAGATCTGCTTGCACTGTCACGCCATTTATTCCTGGAGGAATAAAGAGAAACCTCGCCTGCCTCTGGGCCAGCTCCTTTGAGAGGGGATGTCTGTCCCCTTCCCGAGTCCCAGAGGGAGGACACCGCCCGGTGGGGAGGGAGGTTGCCATGGCCTTGTCTGATGCTGCCCAAACCAGCACACGGCTTGTTCCTCCCATGCCTGTCCTGACGTGCGACCTGCCTGGCAGACTCAATACAGCTCAAATCCCCAAATAATAGGATTTTCACCCCAACCTGCGTCCCTTGGGGGGGAAAAAACCCATCCTGGGCCCTTGAGCCAACCCTGCTGAGCTTCTCATCGTCTCCTGCCACAGCCCCTGTGCTCCCCGTGGTGATGACCCCCAGCAATTTGGCACCCGGCGTCGTTCTCTAACGAGGAGCAGCCACACGCCATCCAGCCGGTCCCCACCAGTAGCTGCTTTCAACAGAATTCCCCCAGGAACCACCCCGGGGGCCACGCGGCCACAGCCCCGGCTGGCGGGGAGCAGATGGGAGCCAGTTGGCCACCTGCGGTCCCCGCGGCCACCCACCACCGGCCAGCCCTCCCCGCCATCCCCAGCCTGGCGACACGGCTGCCGGCTCACGGCGAGGGTCGGGGAGCCGAGACAGCAAAGCGACCGGCTTCGGCTGGGGGATGCTTCCCACCACATCCCCGAGGCTCCCACAGGACTCGTCGGCTCCTGTTTCACCAGCTGCCGTGTGATTTTGCCCAGGGTATATTTTAAGCGCTGCCTTTGACGTCACACCTTCTTCCCCAGGATGCTGCTTTCCGTACGTTCTCCAGGCAAAATGGTCCCCAAATCTCCCCTTCAGCTCCCCTCCCCCATCAGGCACTGAGCTCCCCTGGCCCGGATTTCCCCCCTCCCCACAGCTGGGTCACCCCCGGCAGCTGAGGATGAGGGAGGTGATATTTAATAACCCAGTCTGGCAGAACAAGGAGAAGGTGGAAAAAACACACAGGCTAGGAGATGCCTGGCTCACCCAGTAACCAGATCCAGGGAGGACTGGTCCATCGGCTTGGTGGGGCGGATGCGGGAAGCAAGGCGTTGGGAGATGGAGCCGCCCAGGGTGGCGGGTTCACCCTGCTCCCTCCTTCCTTTCGGAGCTGGGTGCAAGTGAAAGATCCTCCCCGCGCCCCAGCTGACTGCCCTGACAAGCCCTGCCGGGCCTGGCTGGGTCTGCATCCAACTGGGAGCCAGACTCCATCCCATCCCCTCCATCCCAGCTGTTCTCCTGGATGAGTCCCAGCCCCAAACGAATTAACGGATCCCTCACCTCCCAGAGCAGGACACGGCTGTCTGGGGAGAAGGATGCGGGCAGGGACGGAGCAGCACGGCCACTCTGCTTGTTCCAGGAGCAAATCCAGGAGGATTTTGCAGCACTGCAGTGCAAACACACACCGAGCTCTCCGCTCACACGTCTGTCCTCGGAGACCTTCACCCGAGCTCGGTTCCCATCGAGCTCTTCGGGCTGACCCACAACGGGTGGAGAGCAGCAGAGGGCAAAGATCTCACCTGGGTTTTTTTCCTGGGGATTTTTACTCACAGCTCCACCTCAGCACATCCCACTGGATGCCGTGGGGATACCCACTGACCCGTACACGGCACAAACCCACCCCTCAGCCTCCTGGGTGCACCCCTGGCCAGAAGCAACCCAAAACATCTGGCTGAGGGAGCGCATTTCCGTACCCCCACCCCTGGGAACACCCCAGTTTTTCTCTTTGAATCCCCTGGCCATCTCCCAGACAGGCATTTCCACGGGGTCTCCTGCATCTCGCTTGCCAGTGGGATGGCTGCGGCTGCGGTTGAGCCCCCGTCGGAGCTGTACCAGTGGAGGGGGAAAATGCAGAAGGTCTCAGGGCTGGGAGAGGTCACTTGGAGGACTAAAGAAGCTGATAAAAAAAAAAAATCCCACCCCAGTGATTCAGCTGGAAATGATCACCCACATGAAGACAAGTGGGCTGGGCTGAGCCACCCTCCCCTCCCTCATGTCCCCCTCCCCCCAACCCTCCAAGGCCCCGCACGAGGGGCTTTCACTGCGCTTTAAGGACAGAGCAAGCCCCAAGCTCTGTGAAACGCTGCTGGAGAGAGGAGCCTGGATGCCATCCCTCACCCTCCCCGCTGAGCTCCAGTCCACCCAGCAAGACGGCCGCCCGCGGGGCTGCTTCTCCCCTGCCTCGGTGCGGAGACGTCGCTGGCGCTCAGCCCCTCTGGAGCCCTCTCCCATCGGGAAGAGCCAGCCTGCCCCACTGTAGCTGGCACCAACCAAGGCATCTCCTCCCCATCAGCACCCTGGGGCCGATTCTTCTTCTCTCCCGTCCCACACCACAGACCCAGCCCAGCTCCAGGAGGAGGAATGGGGCTCCGGAGGGATGGTTCTGCCTGGGCAGCGTCTCCGGGGCTGAGCTGCGCGGGTTCAACGTGGCCAGGCTGCCCCGTCCCGCTGACACCCGGGATGCAGGCTCACGCCGTGAGCACCCTGCTCTGAGGCAGGATTTGCTGCAGCTCTGCAAGATGTTGGGAGAAGGGGATTTTTTTCAGCCAAGACAGGGTTTGCTGCAGCTTTGCCAGGAGCTGAGAGAGAGGAATTTTCCTCCGCAAGCCTCCTTACGGGGACAGGGGTGACAGCAGGAGATGGCTTTGCTGAGGGGAGATGTGCCGCCCTCAGCACGATGGGGGGGACCCGCGGCTGGAGCGGGGCTGGCTGTGGTTTGGGGTCTGGCTTTCTACCTGTTATCCTCCCGTGTTCCTGGTTTCTCCTCCTCTTCCACAGTGCCCAGCGCTTTCTGTGCCGGCTGCGAGGTGGGAGTTCCCCTGCCCCATCCCTTTTGCCGAGGCTCCATCACCGCCTGGAGCCAAGCGAAGCCGGAGATGGCGCTGAGATCAAGCTTGAGGGGCCCAGGAGAGGATTTACCCAGGCCTGAGCAAACAGAACTTTCCTCCTCGTTAACAGCCCTCCGAGCTTTGGCCATGGCACAGTGGGATCCCAACTGGGACCTCCTCCAGGGCCTTCACATGGGAACCCATCCAAGCAGTGACCACCCGTCGCTCCCCATCCTGCTCCCCCCTCAGCATCCCCACGGCTGTCGATGCGCGGAGCCGCTGCCAAGACAGCAGCGCGCTCCATTGTGCGGGTCAGGCTTCAACCGCTGCCACCCCAGAGAAGGTTTGGCCGCCCAACAAAACTGGCAATGCCAAAGAGACCCCGGAGGAGGTGAAGAGACAAACAACCGGAGAAATCAACTCTGAAAAAAACAATGCATCTTTTTGAGGCCGGGATAAAGCCCGTCGTCCCCACTGCAGGGCTCGATCTCGGCTGAATGACGCGGCCACCGCCGCTGCGAAAGGGACCGCCGAGGAATGCAGCCGCGCAGGGGTCCCTCGGGAAGGAGGGGGACATGGCGGATGTTCGTGTCTGGAAGAGGGGATTGCAGAGCCCCTGGCCTTTCGAGCCACAGCCCTGGCAGAGATGAGGGCTTGCGGCTCCGTTTCAACTGCAGCATCTGGAAATTTAAACCCTGGGCAGAGCTGGGGGGGGGCTGAGCACAACGCAGGAGCTGGGGAGGGGGCTGCGAATCAAGAGGAGGGTGAGGGGATGCAGGAGGAGCTGGATAAAATAGGAACCATGCAACCAGGCTGATTTTCTGGGCACTTTAACCTTCCCTTCTCTTTGTACCTAGAACTCACAGCCCCTCCAAGAGGATGCTCAAAGCTGGAGCCAAGGGCACAAAACCCACAGCACCGTCTGCAGCTGGGGAAGAGCAGATGGAACCAGCAGGTCCCAGTCCCCATCGTGCCTCAGTTTCCCCCAGTATGAAGCTGTCTCCTCACCCAAACACCAGAGCTCAGCTGATGGGACTCGGGGTTTGCACTGCGCACCTCCGTTCGGGGTGGGAATAGTGGGAATGAAGGGGGGGTCCTGCTCTGGGGAAGGGTTGGGAAGCCTCAGGGGGGATAAGTCAGCAAAACTCAGAATAAGAGGAGTCGGGAGAGAGGATGAGGAAAGGGAAGAGCAAGGAGGCGGCGGTGGCGGGGAGACAGACTGCACCGACCATCTGCTGCGGGTGCTTTTAATTGCTTGGGCTCATTTCAGCTCCACTGCCTCAGCTTTGCTGCAAGAGCT
The DNA here is from genome assembly GCA_011801015.1 of Ardeotis arabs. NCBI lineage: Eukaryota > Metazoa > Chordata > Aves > Otidiformes > Otididae > Ardeotis > Ardeotis arabs. The sequence continues at coordinate 33,261 of JAAGAY010138352.1, forward strand.
GCCAGCCATGGGAGCTGGTCCCCAGCACCAGCTGGGATCACAGGGGACCCTCAGGGATGGGGCAGGATGAGACCCAGCCCCGAAACAGCCCAGGTGCGATGCAGGGAGAGAAAAGAATGGGGTTTTGCTGGGCTGAGCTGGGGATGGGACCAGCCAGGGCTCCATCACCAAACCACCCGCTGTGGCCAGGCACCTCCGGCAATCGGCTCCGGCAGAGCCTGGGAAGGAGAAGCTGCCGAGAGCAGCCGCAGACACTTTACCCAACTGGGCAGACGCCCCAGTCTCTCGCAGCTTTTTAAAGATGCCTCAGTTCCAGCACTGGAGCTGGAGAAGGGGATGTGCACCTGGGGCTGCTGAGCTCTGCTCCAGGCTACAATTATCCCCCCTCTGCCCCAGCAGCTCCCTCTGTACCATCTGCACCTCCCGACACCTCCCTCACTCTCCCCATCACTGCCCTGTCCCCCCCCAAATCCAGGGGTCCCATCCCCTCAGCACTGCTTTCCCTGCATCACCTACACCAACCTGATGCCAACTGGCAGGAGCAGGCACAAAAATCACCGGCCGTAAATTCAGCCATCCCTTGCCCTCCTCAGTGAGGGATCTGTCTTACCGAACCAGGAACCCCCGTCAGGGGACCAGTACCGTGCTGGTGGCCAAGGACCACCAGCTCCCGCCATGCTGCAGCCCTCTCTGGGGGTCCCTACCGTCACCCACAAGGGTTTTGCTCGGCCCTACCATAACACAAAAAAAAACCAATGAGCCACAGTGCTCCCCACAGCTCTTTTATCCCCCATTTAAGGGGTCAAGGTGGGTGGGAAAACCCAGCTGTTAATTATCCCTTCATTACATATGCAAAAAGCCAGCTGCCCATTGGCTGAACCACGTTAGTCTACTCACACAATGCAGCATCTGCTCACCCATTGGCTCAGTGGCCAGCAGTGATTTACGGGCTGCTTTGGGGGGTCCCCAGGCTCCCGAAGGACCCAAAATCCCTCACTGGGCTGGTCTGGATCTGCTCCTTGCACCACGGATCCCGTTAGCCAGGGCCTGTTAATTGTTTGCACGTCCCCGGAGGAAAACGAGGAGACGATGCTGCACCACGACCCGCACATCTCCACGCACGTCAGGAAAAAACAGCAGGAACCGCAGATCCCAGTGCCGTGGGGTTTCACAGGAGGATCCCATGGGGAATCCCAGTGACTCCATACTGGGAGTGCTGGTAACGTTGAGCTCTCCGTGTTGTCTCGTCACAGGGGTTACCTGTATCCTGCAAAATGGGGATTTAGGATTCAGAGAGGAAAAGGCAGCCCGCCTCCCCACGTCAGAGGTGTGCGCTGGCAGAACGGATTGGGGTGGTCCGGTTGGGAAGCTGAGGGGCTCAGCCGAGCACCGGAGCCGCGCATCCCTCGCCCCAGTGTTTACAAACAGGAGGTGAAACGGGCCATGCCTGGGCTTCCATTTCCTTCTAGAAGTCTGATATTGAATCCAGCGAGCTGCAGCATCCAAACACTGGGTGCTGGCTGTGATGAGTTTGTCGGTGCTCGGTCTCTGAGCCACTCGCCAGCTCCAGTGAGTGAAATCATCCTGGTAAAGCCAAAGCTGGGGATGAACCCAGGGTCATCGATGGGAGGGAGAGGCTGATGGCATCCAAAGGGATTTGGGAGCCTAATCAGTGTCCTGTGTTTGGGGGGGAGTGGGCAGATCCCCATCAGATCCTGAGTCCAGACAGGTCCTTTCCAAAAACCAGCCCCAACGGGACAGCCCAGGCCAAATTGGGAAGATATACCCAAAGAGATCGCTCGCCAAGCAGCTTAACACGATCCGCTTAGAGCGCCAACAAGAAAATGCCGTGGCTGGAAAAAGTCAGACCCTTAATCTTGGGGCAAATCCTGCCCTGAGCCCTCCCCGCCCTGCCCCATCCATTCCCTTGGGACTTCACCCTCCTTTTTCCGGCATCCCAGGGTTTATCCACGTGGATCGCAGGGAGCAGGGTTGGGCAGAGCGCTGGGGACATCCGTCTGGAAACACGTGGAGAAGGGTGGAAGAGCACCCGTGGGAGAGGCTTCGTGACCCTGACACGGGGAATCTCCCAGGTGAGGTGGCGGCTGGGGTGCGTGGGGTCCGGGAGAGAGGCTGGTGTTTTTGGGAAGCCACTGCTGGGATAAACTCCGAGGGTCAGCAGTTTGGGAGGGAAAAGGGTGATGGGAAAGGGGTGCCTCCGGCTGCTGCGTGAGCAGGGTGTGGCCGAGGCCCCGTACTGCGAACACGGCGATCCGCTCCCCGAGGGGCCCAGGGACCCTACTCCTGATTTACCCCAGGAGCAGCTGGGACAGGATCCCGCGAGCATCCGTGCTGGGAGAGCCAGCCAGCCAGCCCCTCTCTGTCTCATGGCACCAGGCAATCCCCTCTCCCGATCACACAATTAGCGTAAGCACAGGTAACGAGAGAACGGAGGCATATGATCATACAGCAAACTGAGGAGATGATGCCAGGAGGGAAATTGCCTCCAAAAACCAGGGAACGGGGACAACATGGCAGCCTGGCACACACGTGTGTGCCAACAGCCCCTCCGGTCATGCCAACAGCTCAGCGCAGCGATGACTTACGGAGCCGGGCAGCCGCCGAGCGATTTCAGCTGGCGGTGGGTTAACTACACCAACGCACAGGGGTCCTCTGCCCCGATTCTCCCCTTTCTCCCAGCGCGGGGCTGGGGCTCGCAGCATTTTTCTGCTTTATAACCCCCCGGGGGGAGGCACTAACGGCCGGGTGGAAGGATAAATCGTGGGGCTGGGCAGTTGCTTGCAGTTTGGGATTGCAAGGCGTTAATTACGTTAAAGGTGCTAAATCCTTTCACTGCCCTGCTGAGGTAAGAGGGGTGGCAGAGATGCCCCGGGAGGCCATGGCGTGTCCAAGGTGCTGGGGGGAATCAGGTACCTACCACCGAGGATGCGCAGGCACCTTGGTCCCATCAGCTCCTGTGGGAAAAGGCAAGTTTTTCCAAGGCATAGCCTGCCCTAGGGATGTTAGAGCCCGAGCACGTTGTGTTGGGACAGTTAGAAGGCATTTCTCCTCCAGGGATGCCCAGCTGACCCAGGCAGCAGCCAGTTGCACAGTGGAGGACAGCAAGGAAATGCTCTGTCCTTGCAAGGGAAAAAAAAAAATTAAAAAAAAATTAAATAATTTTTTAAAAATTAAATAAAATTAAAGTTAAAAAAAATAATGAAAAAAAAAAAATGAAGTCCATCGTGATGGAGAAACCTCCTTTCCACGGGGAAGACGGTTCAGCTCCACACCCAGACCCCCCCGCAGGGGCGGGACCCGGCGGGGCACAGCAGGGACGGTGCCACCTCCCCGGGGTCCGGCTGTCACTAGATGGCAGTGGAGCATCTCCGTCCGGCTGCGGGGGAGCCCGGACCCTCGGGACATCCCCCCCACCCCACCCCGAGCATCCCCATCCCCTCCGGGCAGACCCCACCCCTGCGCTGGTCCGAGGGGACCCCGGGCTGGGTCTCACAGACCCGGGCTGCGAGGCGGCGGCGTTGCCCAGGACACGACAATATTTGGGTGGGGGGAAAAAAAAAAAAAAATTAAAAAAAATTAAGCTCTCTGCTGCTCAGCAGGGATTTCTTCTGCAGCAGGCTCGGTTCTGGACTCGCTGCCCATGTTTCTGCCCGACAGAGCCCAGGCGTGAGCGTGATGCACATCCCGAATTCCCCGCTGCGTCATCGCCGCAAATAAACCCCCAGCCCTTGCGCAGACCCCGGCCGTCCCCTCCTGATGGGGACAGGGCCCCGTGCGGGGACCCCGAGATGTCCAGGCCAGAAACAGGGGAGGCAAGACAAACCCTGGGCTACCGTCCCGCTGGGGTAAAACCAAACTGGGAACAACCAGCCTCGAGGAATTACACTGCCTGGCCGGCCTGGGAGCGGAGCAGCCAACGCCAGCACTCCCGGATGAGAAATCCCTCAATAAAAATCAGTTCAGCTCCATCGCTGCAGCGGCTGGCACGCGGCTCCGAACCAATCCAGCAACCAGCTCCGTTAAATCAGGGTCATTCCTGAGCGCGCGTCGGCTCTGGTTTTACACGCCTTCACGCCGGGCGCTCTGTCTGCAGCAGGGAGGACTTTTTTTTTTTTTTGGAGACGTCTGGTTTTCTTGCTGTCCAGGACTGCCAGCTGGGATGAAGCAGTCCCGGAGCTGAATCCATTCCTGCTTGCAAAACGGATAGTGAAACTTGGAGATGGTCTCTCTCCAGCATGGGAGGTGCAGCTCCAGGCTGAAACACCTGGAAAAGCAGCACAGGAATAGCTGAAAAGGGAAAAATTTGCCTTAAAGTCAAGACTGGCTGGGAGGACAGAGCCCCCAGACCCAGCAGAACAGAGCAGAGGGATGTCACAGCGCGGGCAGGGGACACCGGGGTGCGGGGATGGGGTGAGGTCAAAACATCCCCTCCAAGCCCAGCAAAACCAGTATCCCACCAGCACTTTTATCTGGCAAAATCCACAGCGCCCACCACCTGCCCAAGATGAGCTCCCAGACCAGCTTGGGAGAGAGATTTTAAGGTTTCTCCCTCCTTTTGGGCATGGCCAGACCAGATCCCAAAGAAGGGGAGGAGAACGGGGCAGGAAAACCAGGCAGAGCCTTTGCAGCCCCCGGCTCCAACCTCACCAGGGAGCGGGTGGGCTCCGCGAGCCCCTGGCCCCTGAGACTTCAGAGACCAGAGCAAAGCCTGAAAAAAAAAAAAAAAAAAAAAAAAAAAAAAATTGCATTAAATGACAATGAATCCCAGTTATTTACTGGGTGCTCCAGTGGGTGCAGGGGTGCCTGGCAGCTTTTAACCCTGCAGAGACCAGGGTGATGCAACCCAGCCGCAGTGCCGGAGAGCGGCACTTGGGCCACGTCCATCCTCCGAAGGATTTATTTCCTGAGAAGCGGGGAAAGCAGCAAGATCTGCTCATTCTCAGCCGCGTTTCCAGAATCCCGCAGGAGCGGCGTTCCCCAACACCGGGGCAGTGAATTTCCGTGGCTGAGGATCGGCCTCTTATCAGTGGGGTCTGCAGGAAATTGGGGCTGATGGGAGGCCCCGGGAGCCAGGACGGGGTTTGGAGGCCGATTCCTTCAGCTGGGCTACGGCTGGGACAGGCCCAGAGCCCAGGTCCCTTTGGGGCACCAACACCGTGGGTGGGGTGAAACCCATCGGGGCGCAGCCCAGGGCGGGCGTTGGGGATTTACCCCCGGGGATCACTCGTTTGGGGAGGGCACAGCACTCACCTCCCGCCTTCCGGCATCACCACGCAGGTCCTGGGGTGGGCACGTGAAACAGCGGGGGGAACGCGAGCCTACGCCAGGCTCAGCGGCCAGCACGGCAGGGAGCCATCCTCATCTTCATCCTCATCCTCTTCTACAGGAGAGGGAAGGAAAGATGTTTACCAGGAACCTCCAAGAAAACAAACCCCAAGGGCCTGACCCCATGTTCTGTTACCCTCAGGAGCTGGGTTTAGCCCTCAAGCAAGACAAAAGCAGGAGCCAGCAGTTATGGAACAGGATCCCCTCCACCTGCTGTCAATCACCCTGACGCCAGGCAGCTGATGACAGTGATTGACAGCAGCTCAGCTGCTCTCCCCCCCCATCCCACTCCTCGGAGGAGAGCTTCCCCATGCCAGATCCATCTGCTCCTTATTTATTAAAACAACAAACAGGGGCTCTGCCTCCAGGTTCCCTCGAGTGTTCCTGCGGGGCCGGCAGAAGCCGGAGCCGGCAGCGGGTGCCTCGGAAAAAAAAATCGTCATCCCAAACCCAGCTGCTCCGTGTCCTATCGAGCTGCCCGGTGGCACGGGGGCTCCCATCGGGTCCCGTCGAGGTGGAGGTGTCCCAGCAAAGAAGCAAAGGGGTGGTGGGATGATGGGTGTCATGGTGATGCTCAGCTCCTGCACCTGACTCCTGCAGAGCAGATGCATTTTTCTTCCCGTAGCAAATGTTCTTTCTGCCCCGCTCCCACCCAGGGAGGGTATTTTTGCTGCCCTTTCATTTCTTTTTGGGGCTGGGTACAAGTCCCCACTCCTTCCTAGGATAAATCTTTCCGGCCTCGGGCGGCTGGTAAAAGGCCGTCGCCCGGGAGCGGTTGCGTTAACGGGCAACACGAGGGGAGGAATGAATCCTCCACGCACAGCCAAGGGGAATCGCCCGGGATGGCCGAGCTGGGATCAATGAAAGGATGGATTTCAGCCTGCCGGGCGTCGCAGCCTCCATAGGCCCGCACGCTGCCGGGGTCTGGCTTCCTTTGACTGAAAGAAGTTAATGAAATTATTACCGCGAGCCAGAGAAACACAGAGGAGGCTCTGTGCCTTCCTCCTCGGAAAAGCATTCCCGCGTTCAGCTCACCCATATGGCCTCTGTGCCAGCCACCCGTGGGGATGCTACGCGGGGCAGGGGCAAGGGGACGCTGCAAAATCCCCCCCTCCTGAGCATCCACGCTCGCTGCCCCGCTCTTGCTGGTGGGTGCTGCTGGACAGGCTGGTCCGACAGGCGGAGAGGATGCTGCTGTGCCGGAGGGATGGAGAGCAAGCACGCGGAGCTGCAGAAAAACAGCCAGTGGAGAAAAAAAAAAAAGATGCTATGGCAACCTTATCGCTCCCCACTGCCAATTTACCTTCCCAGGTGATTTTATCCTCTGCCCGGATCAGCGGGTCCCCAGTTGGGACCAACCCCAGTGGCTTGGATTGAGTTGGGTTGAGTTGGGTTGGGTTGGGTTGAGTTGAGGGGACGGGGCAACCCCTTCCCGGCTCCCTGGGGAGCAGAGGCACAGAGAGGGGTTATTCCGTCTCGCCGCCGCCACCGGCCTCAGCTAACGACCATGACTCCTCCGTGCGGCACAGGAAGCGGGGTTAACGCCGAGGAAAGCTGTCTTCCTTGAGCTCGTGCCCTCGGTGAGGTTTTTGAATTTGCTTCCCCTCCGAGGAGCTGAAGGGAAGAGCGCAGGGCCTGCCGCGGGGCATGCCGTGCCTGCGAGCCAGCTGGGACCCATTAAACCCCCGGCAGCGCCGAGCCCCGCGTCTCTCCTAAATGCCCAGCGCAAGGGGCTCCATCCCTGGCTCTCTCCATTTCCAGCTCCTCACTCCACCTTTCAGGGCTCCACGCAGCCGAGCCGGGGTGGGGAGCCCCCCTCAAAGACGCTCAGAAGAAGCAACAACAAAACATAACCACAAATCAGCACTTTTCCCCCAGAATGGAGGAAATTCTACCAATTTCAGATGAGGATTGTGGTGCCCAAACCCCATCATATTTTTTCCCCTGACCCAACCCCCTAAAACCTTCACTTTCCCCCCAGATTACCTGGGTTTGTTGACTTTCCCGTAGGCTTCACATCCTGGGATCTCGGTTCTCTGGGTGATCCCTCTGGGAGCATCCCCTCCTGGACGCTGGACCACACGGTCGGCTACTGAGCCCATACCCCCTGCTCCGGGCGGTGACAGCCCCTTCTACCCTCAGCTCCATGCGGAAAGGCCTGATCCTGGCTGTTTCTTCCTCCCCAGCTACTCTGGGCGCAGAGATTTAATGTGAAAATGCTGCGGGCTGTTTGGGGAGCGGGAGGAAGACATCTTTTATTCCAATTTGGCAGGGGTTGCCTCCACTTATTGCTCTGAGCTCCCCCCCCCAGCTGCTCCCGAGGCTTTGAACCAGCTCAGATCCCGTTAATGGGGTTAACCACCAGCCGGGGCCTGATTCTGTGGGACGCTCAGGCTCTCCATCACCTGGGACACCCCCACGTTTCGTGCCATGGAGCTGTGATCGATAAACACCCAACGTGGGGAAAATCCCGGGCGTGGAAAATCTCAAGTGATGGAAACCAAGCGGGGAGGTGTTTGGGGAAAGCGTCACGGCACGCTGCTCTCCTCCACCCCGTGGGCTCGCACGCGGCGAGACGCAGCCCACGTCCGAGCTGCAGCGAGGGGAACGCGGTCCTGAGAGCCCGGGTGTCGGGGTCCAAGCATCCAGCAAGACGCGAGACCTCTGCCTGGTCGCCCCTCGGAGCCGAGCACGCTCCCCCCTCTGCAGAGTCGCCGCGTCTCCCGCTGTTGTGTTTATACCAATTAACTGACTCAAAGCAATTAACGAGCTCCAACACCTCCAGCCCTTGCCTTCGTGGTCCAGAGGGTGCAAGCAAAGAGCAGGGCACGTCACCGAGCTGGACCACGCTGCTTTGGGGTGGGAACGAAAGCAAAGATGGAGATCTGCGTCTATAGGCGCATCGCGTGCCCGCTGAAATCCCAGGAGTCAAACCCAAGGAGCCTGCCTCCTGCAAACCTGCACCATCGCTCCTCACCCGTGATGCTCCATCCATCTGTCCCCAGCCCTCCTGGGGCCCGCAGCGGTAAAGGTCTCCGCGTAATCAGGGTCTCTCGCTCTTAGAGAAGAGGAAAGGAGGTGCCAGGTTTGCCCCAAGCCTTTGCACCCCGTTGGTGGGTCTCCACGGGTGAGTGCAGCAGCCGAAAGTGAAGGAGAGAGCTGAGGACCAACGCTCCAGACAGCCAACCAACCCAAAACACCTCTTACACGAGTTGCACGCGCTGACCCAGTTCCTCAGCAGGGTTAAAACCAGCCAGTGCTCTTCAGTTGAGCTTTTTTTGGGTGCCTAAGAGTTTTTTTGGGGTGAAATTGCTTAAAAGTTCAACAGCAGGGGTTTTATTTCCTATCAAGGGACCTTTGGGATACGGAACAGCTTGCGGCTCCTCACAGGGAGATTTGCAGTTGAAAGGTCAAAGCTGTTTCTGGTTCTCCTTATCAGAGTTGGCTGAGAAAGAAGGAAACATTTCACTGTCCGGGTCGGGTAGGGGAGGTCACGCCGGGGACAGAGCACTGGGGCACGGGGGATCCGGAGATGAGGTGCCGATGGCAAAAGGTGGGAAGAAATCCAGGAGACAGGAATTACACCCTATCTCCAGACCTACAGCAAGGCCATGGAGGGGAAGGCGACCCTCCCCACCACCCTGGCAGGCCCCACAGTCCCATCTGCTGGAGAACTGAAGGTGGTGGGACACCACGGTTTGGGGGATACCATCGCCCAAAGCGGATTTGGCCACTGCAACCATAGGGCTGTTGATATGGATGAGGACCCATGGTGGGTTTGGGTGCCGGGACCCCTCCATGGCTCCGTAGAAACACGGTGGTGGCCGGGCACAAAACCCCCAGAGAAAGCCAGAATCAGCGTTTGCTTGACAAGAGCAAGGTCTCCTGAGCCTAAACAGAGTCCTGGCCCTGATGGACAATTTTCTCCACAGCCAAGCAACGTAACCTGTGTCCCATCCGACCAGCTTTGCCTCCAACCCAAGTGAGGAGGTGCCAGAAGCATCCTCCAACGACAGCGACGATTAAATGCTTCTGGGCTCAACTCTTACCCAGCCCTGCCTTGTTCTCAGCCTTCATCCTCCTCCTTCTATCCATCCATCCATCCATCCATCCTGGACCACGGCACCACATTGCCAATCCAACCAGTGCTCCGAGCTGTCGGGCACTTTCTTCTCCCCTTTCCCTGCTCCTGCCTGCCTGCTCCTTCCCATCGCCCGCGCGAGCTGGTCCTCGCACACCTTAAATCCACCGACCCAGCCAGGATGGAAGCCAGGGCAGTCGAATCAAACCAGTGGGAAGCAAGAAGCCTTGACAGCCCATCTGGTTTTCGCACGACTCCCCCGGCACTCACGGCGTTGTCACCTTTCATTCATCCTGACAGGTACAGGGATCGCCACCGGCCCTGTCTCTTGAAGTCTTGACATGCACAATCCCGTTAAAGAAATACAAGAGCTCCTGCTGATGTGCCTTTGGGGAAAGTACAACTCTTTGCGAAGCGTTGGTTGGGAGGAGTGGAAAGCACATGGTGAGGAGGGGAAAAACACCCCCTGAGATAAAGGTGGTTCCTTGGGGTCAACTTCACCCCCCTTGGCTTCCTCTACTTGTAAAGACAGCCAAGCATCGCCAACCCAACAGCGAAACCACCCAAGGAAGAGCTGGTGGGATGTTTGCAACCTCCAAGACCTACGTCGGTGGCCTGTGCCTCAGTTTCCCCACCTGAAAGAGGAGCGCTTTGTCCCCTGGTGTTATCTCCTGATAACCCACCACCTTCATTAACCCATCCACCACGTCGATGAGCCAGAGCACCCGTAGCGAGGCCGGCCGGCCCGCCGCGGTACGGGAGCAACAGCAGTGAGAAAACACAGCTCTCCTCCCTGCAGAGCCCCCGAGGACGGCTCCCCCCACACCACCAGCACCAAAAAAAAAAAAAAACAAAAAA
>JAAGAY010138353.1:0-50964 GCA_011801015.1 Ardeotis arabs
GAAATCTGAAAGCTAAAAAAGTGCAAGGGAAGCGTCAGAGATGACTGTGAAGGAAATCGGTAGGCGAGGAAGGAAGTCAGAAAGAAAAAGAACTGATTGCAAGGTGTTTTGAAGGAGCGTTCAATGTTGAACTGCAGCAGAAGGTCCAAGACTATTACAAAGAGGTGGGCAACCTTGTATGTTTGCCAGATTACAGAATTCGACCTTTGGCATGTCAACATTACTACATTACTTTCTTTTTCTGGTAGCTGCTAATAGGTCAGATTAATGTTGATGTCTGTGTAAGGGTAACAGGCTGGTGTTCCAGTGCCAGAGTTTGAAATAACATGAGCTGGCAGTCTCTTCCCACCCTCTGGGGATATATATGGGTTTTTTTTTTTTAAGATTTCACAGTGTAGTTGTGTTTAGAGGTATGAAGGGTCATTCACTAAACAAGGAAGCTAAGGTATTGAAGCAGTATATCTGCGAGCGTAGCCCTCTGCTTGGGCTAATTAACCTTGCTGCAGTGGTTATAAAGCATGGCTACTTAGAGCGATGCAGCTCTTGGTGTCTTTGGGGATGTTTATGTTGAATAAGCATGCCCCATATTGGTCTATAACCCCTGGAACAAGACCGTGGTTTCTATTGGTATCACTAAATAACTCTACAAGTAGAAAATCACCTTCTTCTGCGAGTGCAACTTAATCCCAGGTAGCAGCACAGACAGCCTCGCCGAGTTAATTTCCCCACAGCACGTGTATGTGTATGATTATCTTCAGATGCAGAAACTACCAGAATTTACTGCTTGCAATTGGATATAAAACCACTATACTGATTGACACACCTGTGAAATGTGCAGATCTTCAAAGCAGAGAGTGCAAAGTACTGCTGGTAATCCTTCCTCAGCATCCCTTTAATAAAATTATCGTGCAAGAGTCCATGTGGTAAACAATATATGTATTTTTTTTTTTTAGCAAAAGTAATCTCAGAAAAGATTTAGCCGTGCCTGGCTTCACCGACAGTTTGGGAGACAGGGAAGGTATCAGTGTGTGTTTCCACCCCAGTCTGAATTACTGCTTTGTTCTCACTGACTTTTTGTCTTTAGTCTCTCAGCTCGCTGGTGAGAAATCCCTGCTGTTTGGCACACGAAGTACTTGCTGTAGGTGAGAAATGCCAGGGCAGTTTTCACAGTAGCATGACAGTAAGTACTTGTTCCTCTTCTGGTCAGATTTTGGGAGGGTCGTGCTTTGGAGTCTGAGCTAAAGGGGCTTTGGTATGGTCCAGGTGTCCTCAGTAGATATCCAGCTGGAAAGGTGCGAGTGTTCAGCTCACACACAGGAGATGCAGTCAGGGTTTTATCAGTGTCCTAGTGGATTGAGTCGCCTGCGTGTGTTTTAGTGCTGGCTGAAAGTCTGAAATCATTAGGACAATGTGAGAAAAAAGGTTGAAACCTTTAATGGAATATGTTTCTAGTCTTTCTGGTCTTTTTATCTTATAATGTCATCTTTGGAGTACTGGTTTTTGTTAAGAACAGGCATAGGATTAATTGTGCTGTAAAGATTTTAGGAGGTTTCTTGTAATATTTTAATGGTACCTATGAATAATTTTCTAAGTAGTGGCTCAGTAAGCACTAAGGCCTCTTCCATACCGAGAGAAATTTAAAAATTGCGCTCTCATATAATTTTGATGCAGAGTTACAGTCACCAAGGACACAGAGATTGCCTCCCCCTCCTTCCTCCTCTGAGCCTCTGCGTGTTTTGATGACAGTTGGTGGGTGATGGGGTGGGAGGCCAGTTCCAACTGTTGCCTGGTTCTGGTGCATTTTAGGGAACAGGGCAGCGACCCCCAGAGTGATGCAGAGTGGCTGGGCACAGGGTTGGAAACCAGTACCTCAGCAGGGACTCCTCGGATCATAGTGCTGCTTTGCCCTGGGGTAGCTTTATCTTACCTCTGAATTTCGAAGTTTCTAGGGGTTTTCCCTAAAAATAAAAATATTTGAGTATTTTCCTGCAGCAGTTTGCCATCAGCAAGGGAGAGGTGTTGCTCGGTTGTGTGGCTCACCGTGGTTTCGCAATGTTTCTCTCTGAGGAGCCATTTCTGACTTCACCTGTGGTTGCTTTGCCGTTAGAGGCGGCTGACCTTTTCTTACATGTGCCAGAGCACGCTTTTGGCTTTCAGGCATCAGATCATTTTCTCAGAGATATTTTTTTTTTACCACCTCAAATATGAGGTGAGAGAGCACAGAGGACGTTTTTTACAATACAGCTGGTATAGTTGAGAGAGAGACTGAGCATCTTAATGGTAATGGAGCTACTGTGTCTTAGCACAGGTTTTTTTAACAGGCATCCTATCCTCCTGCCCACAGTTTCACCAAGGCTTTGATCTGACCTGAGGTGTCTGCCAGTTGATCCCAGTCTGAGTTTACTGGGTTTGGAGGATGTGCAGGCACCTAAGTGACCCTTTCGAGTAGCCCCAGTTCAAGAGTGGATTGGAAATACTGACACTTCTGTGTCAGACTCCATGCTGCATCCAGCAGCCAAATTTATCTTACAGCTGTGGCGCTCTAAGAAGGGCTGATTTTTGTAATGGCAGAGGCCCAGGGTTGTCAGTGTGAAAGGGACCCAGGAGCAGCTACCAGTCTGCAGTGATTCTTGCCCATCTGCTGTGCAGATACCGCAGGGAGCTCCATGGTGCTTAGATAAGTGGTAAGTGAGGTCCACGCTGCCTCCTCAGCAATGCGAGGGTCCTGGCCATGCATCTCCACAGGGCCCCGGGATCTAGACACGGCCCTGTACCATTACATGCATCGAGAGCAATCTCTTATCTTTGAACATGGTGTTTTTAACCTCATTGTCCTCTTAATAAATCATGGAAAAGCAACTTCAAAAGAGAAATTTGGGTCCAGCTCCCCAGCAAACAAATGATGCAGCTTCAAAAGGAGAGAGCTGTCGTTTGAGGAAATGATGGACAAAAGCACCAGCATCCTGGGAGTGCAGCCTGGTGGTATGCCTATTATCAGCTGCTAAGCAAAGTGTGTTTATTTTAGCACAAAGGCACTAGTGACTAAGCTTGAAATATTCTGAGATCGGTGCTTAAATGACCTCGAGGTCATCCTGAAGGTCCCATAGCTAAACAGATTAAACAGACGTGTTAGGAATCAGCAGTACATAAAAGCAGGAGGCTCAAAGCTCCTGTCAGGAAGAGGAACAAGAAATCTTGTAACAATGAATGAAGATGGTAAGGTTGAAATGCCAAAGAGTTTTAATAGTCTGAATTTTTTCAGGTGAGAGTAGCTAAATTCAGGGTGAAGTGAAAGTGAAATATGATCAGGAGTGAGCAGGTTAAGACATGTATTAGAGCAATTGATCCTGAAAGTGGCAAGCCATGCGTTAATATTCCTGGGTTTATCAAAGGATATAATCTCTGTAGTCATTATGATGCATATTTAAAGTAGGCAGTGATCAGTATGTGATTCCCTATATGCCGTTTAAGTTCTCAGTCCTTCCGTTTGGTGAAATTACGACAGCATCTCTGTGTTCAGGCGAAACCTGTGCCAGCCTCTGCAGGCACAGTCAGAAGTATCGCTTTTGAGAGGGACTTGTTTAATGTAAGGCTCTGTCCCGTGGCAGGCAGCTCAGCGCAGGGACTGAAGCCGCTGCCACCCTGCTCTGTGGCGTGGGGCAGTCCTAGCAAGGTTTTACTGTTGTGGCTGCAGCCAGAATGTGCATTTCCCACCTCCACCGGGATGGTCCCCAGCGCAGCCTGGGGAAGTGAGCTTTTCCTGCATCTTGCTTTCCGGTGTATACGATGAGGAGATGCTTCCTCACCTCAAAGGGGTGGTGGAGGAGAAGTCTGTCCCGATGTGGGCAGGGAGAGGCTGAGAGGGGCAGAGGAGGAAACTGGCTGTGTTTGCGTGCACCACTCCTGCGGCGGCTGCAAGGGTACCTAGTTACTTGCTTTTTTGGCAAATTTCCACTTACACTTCTGCCAGGGGCTTAGAGAGTTGTGGAGAGGAGCTAAAAATAGTAAAAATGATCACTTCTTCCCTACAGAAAGTAATTAAACCATTCCCTCCTTTCCCTCGAAGTGCTCTTGGTGTCAGCACCTTATCTTCATCGGCCCATATAACACCAACAGCCAAATTATAAATCCTTTATAAAGGGGTTTATCCCTCTGCTGAATGAGCTTGCAGCAGAAGCCCAGGCACAGCGCACTGGCTGTGGCACCTTCTCTGAAGGCCTGTTGCCATCAATCTTGACCTGCTGATGTCACAGGGTTAAAAATATACTGGGTTCAGAATGACCGGTAAACGCTGTTTTTGTCACCGTGGAAGAATGACGTGATGGCAGGGATCCAAATCTCATCCCCTCTGCTGTGACGGCTGCTGCCCGCAAACTGGCCATTGTCTGAAGAAGTGTCTCCTCGTTGCATAGCTCCGCACGTGTGTTTTTCCTCACCGCTGCCAGCTTGTCTTTAAGGAGAGACGTTGCATACAGGTGGAAAGTTGCTTGGGCACTTGCCGGTTGCACTGAACACCTGTGCTATGGCGTAATTTAAAATCCAAGTTAAATGTTTTTTGGGTTTTTTTTTTGTTTTGTTTTTAGGAGTGCCATATCCCAATGCTGTATTTAAATCAGCGGGAGATTTTCGGGGGTCCTTCTTACTGCGTTAGGCTTGTTGTTAAGTTGCTTAGGACCACCGTTGACAAGGGTGCTGGAAATCCCAGGTATCCCCATGCCTCTCCTTCCCCTCTTCAGAAACTGGGACTCAGTGACTGCTGGTGAGCGTGCCAGGCTTACCTGTGGACAGGCAGGCAAACAGGAGGGGTTATCGTACAAATACACACCCTGGGTTATGGACCACAAAGCTAACACGTCCAAGATTAGACACTTTTTATTTTGGGCTCTGGGTCCTGTTTTTGTGTCGGCAGTCTTGGCAAAGCATCAGGGTGGGTGAGAGAAATCAGAGTGGATGCTTTCAGGTTTGTTGGGTTTTTTTCCATGTCCCGTCTGACATCCGCATTGGTGCAAGGATGGGCTGGCCTCCGGGTAACACGGTTGTCCCCAGCAAGGATTAAAGGAGAATGAGAGACGATGAGCATGTCAGGGTGGCATGCTTCCGTCTCCAACGCTGCCCAATAAACACGTGGCTGAGCAGCCCCAGCAGCTCAAGCACGAAACAGCTGCACCTGCAAACCGTGGCTTGTTCTTTGAGAAACACACTACCATGTCCTCTGCCCGCCTTGTAACCTGGGCAGGGCACTGAAAGCTACTGGTGAAATCTTGGTCTGGCTTCAATCCACTGGCAAAACTTTAGAGCTTCACAGGAGTATTTCCATTTCCCCAGGAGCAGTGCGAGTTGTTTCCCAGCCTGAGGGTGCCCTCTGGCGTACGCAGGAGACGGTAAAGCTCTTAATTTATTGAAGTGGTTTTACTTGGCTTCTTCCCTTTCTTAATACTTTGCAGCCAGAGCGGTTAATCGTCGAAGGCTGCCAGGTAGGTGCATGCCATAAAGCACCGAGAGGTGGGCTCCAGACTGGTCCCGTGTGCCGTCTGGGTTCACACACCTAGCAGCTGAGGACTGTTTTTAATTATACGTGCATATCAAGCAAGGAGCTTCTGGGCCCCACCCAGTCTCTCAGTTCAGATTTCCTTCCAGCAATGCCTGGCAAGTCCCCGAAACCAGCCTATGGCAGGTCCCGCTCCGGCTGTGCCCAGACAGTGCTGCCCCCCCAGCCCTGGGCAGTGCCTCTCAGCATGTGCTTGGGGCTCCTTGGCCAAGCAGAGCCCCTCCGCTGTTAGGCTGCATTTCAGACCCTGGCTGAATAGGGAAACCTGGCTGCAAAGAGGTAGGAGCAGCTTTTTATAAACAAACAAAACCCATCCCCTGTCTCCAGCAGGAAGGCGAGGCATTTAGAAGAAGTGGCAGCAGCATGAGCATATGTTGCTGTAGTTATGTGGAACTGAAAACAGACGGTGAATGTGAGGCATAAATACAAAAGCTGCAGTAAATATAAATCTTCTCCGTGTGTAGAGTCCTTTCTGGGAAAAACTTTATCGTCTTATCTCTCCTATCTTTCAAACCTTTCTGGTTTGAAAAAATATTTATTTTCAGAAAATGCTTTCAAATTGTTGTTGGCAAATGCAGTAATGAATTTGCTGGTAGGAAGCACAGCGGAGCACGTTCGGCACTCTGACGTTGCACTCTGCTGGAGGGAGAGCGGGCGGTCGGGTGTTGCAGTGGCTTATCTGGGAGCTGCAGATTGACGACACCTTCTAGTGGAACAGCATGGGAGGTGGCATTTTGAGGAACGATGTCAAGTATGGATCACCCTCTGCATGCCCTTTCTTCTCCTTGCTGCTCTCCTGAGGTGTTTTCCAGAGTGAGTGAGAGTACCCTCACTTGCTCTTGTCAGGTTGTTTTGTGTTGTAATCTGGCAGGAGGTGGTCCAGGCTTGCAAAGCTACCTCCTCCTGCCCAGGGAGGGGACTGTTGTCTGGATTCAGCGACTGGCATTCTCCAGTGACCACCAGTGGAAGAGGAGATGGGGTTAGTCATGCTGGAGGCTGGGAAGACCCATGTTGGGGTTGGATGCTCTTCTCTAGCTGTGCAGCAGCCGTGCCCAGATGTCCTCGTAGTTGTTCACTTCTCGGCAGCCGGTTTTTGCTCACATTTTCTCCCCGCTCTCTGCTGACCTTTCTCTTCTCTCTGTGTTTTTTCCTCAGGTCGAAAGCTGAGAGGAAAAGCCTTTTATTTTGTAAATGGCAAGGTGTTCTGTGAAGAAGATTTCCTGGTAAGCACACAGCTGACCCTTGTTCTGGCACGTCTCAGCCTCTACAGCAGGGGCACAGCCTTTCTCCGTGGCAGCTTTGCCCACATTTCACACAACTCTGGTCCAGCATCCTGCCTGGCCTTTCTGCTCCCCCTTTACCCAGGGCCAGCCCCAGCCATAGTGGCCACCCACACGTTGTGCTGGAAGTAGCTGAGTGAAGGACCATGGTTTTGCAGTGCAGAGCCTGGAGTTGAAGCCGTAGCTTCTTGCAATGGCTCCTTCAAAGTGTGTCTCTGTGGCCATGCTGTGGAGACAGGAGTGAGACAAACAGCTACAGAAGAATCAATGAGTGAATTTCCATTTCTAATGAACTGGTTTTGCTTGGGCGTCTTAATGGATGTCTTCCCATTGCCCTCAACGGATTTTTTGAGAACATACCCGAGCATGAAGCAGCTCCTTGGCTGGTGGAGCTAAAAAGCTATATACCTCCCTGCCCTTGAGCCCTAATAGATTAAGCCTTCATTGAAACTTGATAAAGTCATATTTGCCTATTTATTAAGGAAGTAATTTCTGTTAGAGAGAAGTGAGTTAATCTTCTTTGCTCTCATCAGGATATTCCACACAGGCTGAAAATGGAAAGATTGGTTAAATGCACGTAAAATATTTCATTTTTCCAGTTTGCATTTCCACCATTTAGAGAGGACTGAAACCTTAGACAGATGGTGTATTGTGCCTGAGGTGCATGTCGTGGATGTGACAAGCAGTTCCGTACCGTTAGATTTTAGCAATAACAGCAAGAAAGGTGCTCTGGGCCAGGCTTGAATGTTTTACTGCCAGAGAGCTGGAACGATACCACTGACCTCAGAGAAGTGCCAGTACACCTATAATAGTGTAACCAAAGGAAGAATTTGGCTTTCTGAGCCTATATATACAGATGTTGTGGTATGAATTTGTGATAAACACAAGTAAGTTCCTGGCGTGTAGATTCACATGGTCAAATAAGAACCTAAGTCTTATTAGTAAATGCCTTATCTGCATGTGCATTTATGGTATTTACTTATATACTTAATTAAACTTAAATTTAGAACTTGAAAGTTACAGGAACTCATACTCCTCTGAACAGTGGAAGTCTGATGTCTTTATAGAATATCCTCTGGAGACTCATCCACTGCTTCACATACTGAAAAAAGCACTGGAAAGTTTAGCTTGTGTAAGGAGTACAAAAAAAGGCCAAGCAAATAACACCCCATAATATGCTGTTGTTTATGCTCGACTAGCCTTGTGAAATTTTAAGCCAATTCTTTTTTGTCCTTGCAGTATTCTGGTTTCCAACAGTCAGCTGACAGGTGTTTCATTTGTGGCCATTTGATAATGGACATGGTAAGTGGTAATTGCTTTAGGAGAAAAAATCCCACAGCTTTTTAGAAGAACGCATCAAAACCAAAATATATTCATATCCAGTACTGTCTGTTATCATCTGGTAGTCTGCCTATTGTGAAATTGGGAGCAGAAGGAAAATCCACTAAGCCTTTTGTTGATTTTTGTGAGGAAGTGAAGCTGGCACCCTGCTGTATGTGACTCTCCTCCCCCTGTTTTCAGTGCAAATTGAAAATCAGAGCCTTCAGCTCTTTCATCCTCTTTTGAGCTTCCCTGGGCAGTGTATTTATAATCCTGTTGATGCTTCCTGCTCAGAAGTGCCATGGCTCTGCAGTGCTCCCTCGCTGCAGGGCATCACCGCGGCTCTGCCGAGCCTGTCTTTCCTGTAGTTGAGCCATGGCTTCTCACGTACCTTCAGGATGAAGCTGCTGTCTTCGTGCTGCTTGTTGTGAGTGCTGGAATGTGCTGGGCTGATACCTTGGGGAACAGGTTCGACCCTGAGTATGTGATCCAGACCTCAGTTCAGATCTGTCCAAGTCCTCAAAAACTGTTCAGTAGGTGTGTGGACATCCTGCTGAAGCAGGCAGTTCTCATTAGCCTACGACAGGTACCACCCCTTCAAGACTGGCACAGAGTGGGTCACGGCTCAGGGGGTCAGCTGGCCTTTAGCTGGCACGGGGCAGCATTCAGTTGTGGGTGATTCAGAGGGAGACAAATTCATGGTCATGTAGCTGGTAAACTACAGCTGAAGCAAAGAAATTAGGAATTTCTGAGTGGTTAGTTCACAGCACGCCTCCAAAGATTTTCTAATGCTTATTGTTAATTATCTTTGCTTGCCTGCTTACACGGGAAAACGTTAGAACTGGAAAAGCTATTTTATACTCAGAAGTGATATTCCAGGTAGTAACTGCTGCCCCAAAGCCAGCAGGTGAATTGTAGCTGTTGAGTTCAATACAATTTCCATAGTCTGTGTTAATTAGAAAGCCAGGCTAGTGAGTACAAAGCTCTTGGATAGCTGAGGCATAATGAAAACCTAGCAACAGTACTTGTTTCAGCTTCTCATAGAGGATATAAAGATGTATTTCCTTTTGTTGGCCTGGTTTGTCTTGCCCTCTGATCCTGCTAAGTATTCTCCAACTGGTGGCTTCAGAAATTATTTTCTTTCCTTTACATCCTGTCAGTTCTATCCTTTGTAATGCTAAATACCTTGACTGAGACTCTAAATTGTTTTCTTACCCGTGCTAATAATTCATTTCTCTGGAACCAGATGATATGTATTGATTCCAGCTGCCCTTTCCATCCCTATTAACTCATTTGTCTGATGAGGTGCCCGAAAAAAGACGCAGCCCTGCTGATGAATATGCAACATTGTCTGATATAAAGATCTGTGTTTATTATTTTCACCTTTGTTGGCTGCTCACATGCTTTTATTCCTTTCTCTTGGTTTGTTGCAGATCCTGCAGGCTCTAGGGAAGTCGTACCATCCAGGCTGCTTCCGATGCGTGGTCTGCAATGAGTGTCTGGATGGTGTGCCATTCACTGTAGACTCCGAAAACAAAATCTACTGTGTCAGAGATTACCACAAGTAAGGACAAAACAAACAGCAGAGATGCTCCAATCAACAAGCTTCTAATTTAGCTTTCCACTAATTAGGAAGCATGGATTAGTAAAATAGGGACAGGGTTAGAAGGTAGAGGTTTGAGGATGGGGCTAGACCCTAGAAATTCCTGATGTCGCTCCTCTTGCCCTGCCATCAACTTCCTGTGTAACTCTGAGGAAATCACTTAATCCCTGGGCTTCAGCTGCCCTTTCTGCAGAGCAAAGATAGTGAGAAATGGTGCTCATGAAGCATTCAGTGATCTAAGAAATCGGCGCACTCTAAAGCAAGACTGTGAATGCCTGTTGAAATTGTGAGTTGTTTTTTGAGGGCTGAGTTCGACTTTTAAAGAATGCTTTTAGAAATTAAAGTGAAACATTTATCCAGTTCTAAATTAAACAACTGATAAATCCCCTTAGAAAACCACTTGTTATTTAGTAAAATCCAATGGCTGTTCTCTTAGCTGGTAGTTACACTATTACAGCTGCATACATTTTCAGTGTCTATTTGGCTCACTTTGCTCCTTGCTCCGTTTCTGAGCAGGCAGAGTATTAAGAGTTGCTCGGGCAGTCCTGGGAACTGTGCTGTGTAGTGCCAAGACTAGAGTTGCCTCTGTGTGCCACCAATGTTCTGAAATGATGCACGTTTCCTTGCTATTTCATTTAATTATTTATTTATTGTGTTCTGTTGTGTTGTAAGGACATAAGGAACCTTACGGTCCCATGGTGTTTTCTCTGAGGTTTCCTGCCCTGGTGCAAGGCTGCCACTTCTTTTAATGTGTTTTTCTGGGGATGGTCCTGCTCAGTTCCTCCTCATGCCCTTCCAAGTCTCTCAGTAGCAGCCAAGAATTTTACAGTGGGTGTGGTTTTTTTTTCTGGCACTAAATGTAAAATGTAAGGTCTCTTTTTGCCTGACTAAGCAATGTGTGCCAAGCATTACTACAATCAATCCTAAAATGAATTTATGATCTCAGGATGTAAAGCTTTCCTGTGGACCATACAGGCCTCTCTTTTTGTGTTGATCTATAACTTCCCTTCACTTTCTCCTTGCTCTTCCAGAGTTTTAGCTCCAAAGTGTGCAGCGTGTGGACTTCCCATTCTGCCCTCCGAGGTGAGAGCCTTTTATTTCGTATCCCCTCTGGGGAGGGAGCGTCATGTCTCAGGCGTTGCTCTCTTTCACGCTTGACCCTATATCAAGATGAATATCCTTGGGGATGGGGAGAGATGATCACTTCCAGCGTGCAACGTCTTGACCTAGGCTCATACACTGCCCTTGAGGTGTGACCCTTCTTTTGCTCGATAACGAAGCTCGTTTCTGCTGAGCCAGGCTGCTTTTTTCATCTCCTGCAGGATTATACTGCTTTTAGTTTTATGTTCGGATACCTTTCCGTCAATAAATGCTGGCGGTGCTCATGAATTGCCTCTGTGTGACCCCTCAGGGATGAAGTAGTTTTAAGACTTAGAGGAGATTAATCTTGGGCAAAACCAATTTAAAATGCTGAGAAATGAGATATATTGAAATTACCAAATCATTAATGCCTGATTTGAGATAGATGTGACTGTTAAACAGAGAAAATTTAATATTTCTGATGTTACATTTTAAATGATACCTGCAGCTGATGATGAAGCATTACTGTAAAAATAACTGCAGGTGGCAGGATTTATTTGTGGTGTCCAACCAGCAGCTCAAATGCATTTGTTCAACATTCACATCCTTGCAGGAAGCAATCTACAGAGGGCATGTGTCTGATCCTGCTGTAATCGTTTGTAATTTCTCTTTTCCTTGAATGCTTGCAGGGGTCTGATGAGACCATTCGGGTTGTGTCCATGGACAAGGATTACCATGTGGAATGTTACCACTGTGAGGTAGGTCAGCAGCTTTCTCAGGGAGTGGGCACTTAATAGTGATAACTACTGTCATTTTTAAGGTGGAAGTAAATCTCCTCCCTTCCAATAGCAGTAGATGAGCAATTCAAACCTTGCATTGTGCAACCCTTCCTATCAGTGGCTGAGAAATTTCCAGTTTGAGGACAACAGTTCTTGCACTGATGTATCTCAGCTGCGATTTCATTTGCTCTCCATAAAATTTTGGGCAAGGAGTTAATTATTACTTTTAAACTTGGCAGTTGATTTGATAATGAAGGAAATGTGGTAACTTAGTAAGTTTCCATTCCTGCCTTTCAGAAGCCTTGAGCTCCAGATCACATTCGTGTATCTGATTTCCAAGTCAGATTGTTCAAAAATGCTAAAGTGATGACTGATCCTGTCTGGTGTAAGTTACCTTCACTCTCCTGGGAAATGCATGTGTCATTGGGGCTGGAGGAAGGATATGGCTGCACAAAAAAATCCCAAGAGATGCTAGCTTTTAAACACCGTTTTAAACCTCCATGCAGGGCTTCCCAGGGAGCCTCAGTGAATTAAAATAAATAGATGTCTTCTCTCACTGTGCTCATATGCAGTGGAAAGAGGCCCTGACTCAGCAGGCTGATTTTACATCAGTACAACTGCAATTAGTGTAATGTGAAGAGGTGAATCCTACCTCAGAGTGTAAGGAGACACGAGCACATTTAAAATACACAGGGCTGCACCTCACCACGAGGTAAAGCTTATTCAATAAAACTGCGTAAGACAAATTTGTACAAGGCTGCCCCTCAAAACGCCTATGTCAGATGTTTTCCTTCTTCTGGCAAATGTTGGACTTACTAGGAAGGAGCTGTTGGCTGGGTGTCCTCTGTCCTTGCCACAAAATCACCCACCTGGAAGCCCAACCCTGCTTGATGCTGGAACATGAACACATGCTCTAATAATTTGCATGGCCTCTCTTTGCAGGACTGTGGGATGGAACTGAACGACGAAGACGGGCATCGCTGTTACCCGCTAGATGAACATTTGCTTTGTCACTCCTGTCATCTGAAACACATAGAGAACGGCACTACCCCAGCAGCTGTGTACCAGCACCACTACTAGCCAGCGTGGCCCACATGGGAAAGCCCAGACAGACAACTTGTTACGTGATCTCCCTCTCCCCACCCTCAGTTGATTTGCTGTGCATGTTTTTTACCAGTCGGCAATGTTCCTGTCAAAGGATAGGAGAGATTTTTGCTGGATTGCCAGAGTCTGTATACGTCTGAGTTCCAGCTGTATCAAACCACGCCTACTTGACCAAGAATGTGGCATGTTATCTAAACTGATCTGTTTACTTTTACGTGCCTTTTTCTGCTCTCTGGAGAATCCTCTTGGCTCATTTTGGAAGATTCTTCAGTGAAAGCACAACTTGCTGTCATGCCCATGAACTCAGATCGTGCCACGCACAATTAAAAAGCCAGAGGCTGACTTACCTACCTGCCTGCCTGCTGATGACATCCCATCAGTCTACAAAGTGTTTCCTTTCCTGTGTTTAGCACATTTTATCAGATTCCCTGAAGGACATCAACCTATTAATACCAGTTTTTAGACACTCTCTCTTTTTTTATTAATTCTTTAGCAAAAGAAAGAAAGAGGTCTGTGCCAAATGGCGTGCTCAGGCCTTCCAGTTAATTCTCTGAACTGCGGTATCAAGTCTTTCTGTAAAAGCACCAACTCTCCAAACACAAACCAGGTGTGCAGGCTGGCAAGCGGAGGCTGACATCCCATGTCAAACAGAACGGAAAACTGGAACAAGCTAGCCTAAGCTACCGCGGTGACTTGGGGCCTGGGCTTGCATGTCAGCGTGATACGCAGGGACCAGTCTGCTGCGTCAGAGTCTGAATAGCGGATTATATTTGGAAAGGAAAGGTCGGGATGCTGAAAGTGTGGACACTGGGGAAATCCAGCCTCATTCTTGCTTGCAGAGCTTGCTTTGGAAAAAAGCTCTCCGTACACAGACACTTGCCTGAGTTTTTCAGCTTGTCCCCACAGCTCAGCCCCAAGTCTGGCCGCTCCTTTCCGTGGTGTTTACCCAGCACAAAGCCATTTCATAATGGTGCTTATTTAGAGCTCTGGGAACAAACTCGAGATCGTTATGAAGGCTTTGTTACATAGGGATTTAGAGCCCAGCTCCACAACCTGTACTCAGATTAGTATGTTGGTATAAACAGATTTGCTCCCATGAATAATAATGGCTTATCTGAGCAAGGGTTTAGTGAGTTTGGCCCTTGCTTTCTGTTCTGATGAGAAAGCAGAAGGGCAGATGGTTTTTCTTTTTGAACCTCCCTGTTTATAGTCAAAGAAATCTGCTCCCCAAGTATGTGTTACATATAAGATAGGTGTGCCTGCAGTGTGTGTTCTGTAGGTACCAAAGCTCGTGTACAGGTACAAAGTTTTTGTTTAAGAAAAAGCTTTAATTTAAAGGCTCGGATGCAATCAGGGATCTTAGCTACCCTTTCCAACATATTGTGTGGAAAACTAGTTAAATCCTAATGTATCCATGCTATAGATGTCAGTTCAGTTCTGACTGATAGAGGACAGGATGCCATTCTTGGATCTTTTTAGTGAGGAAACTACAATAAATTAGCTGAGCAGTGGCACTGGGACTCCTGACATGTGCTGAGAACCCGCTATGGGTCAACCAAACCTCTTTTCCTATAGCATGAATGTAGCTAGATAGGTGCTTGAACTTCACGCCATGTAGTCAGACTGCCTCATGTACCCATCTGCAGCAGCACGGGTGCCAGCTGCAGCGAGCTGCCTGTCTCTGCCCGTGCGAAATACCACTGGCCTCCATTTTGAGTGGTGCAAGCTCCTGCACTAAGTACTGAACAGAGGCACAAGCATCTACTGTAAAACAGATGAAGACCAGTGGCCTGTTAGCACCCTCCTACACATCTGTATCAGCTTGCCTCGGATGAAGTGTGATCATCTGAAACTGCCCAAGCCTCAGGAGCTTGGTGGTTTTGGCGTGGAGTTTCATCAGGCCAGAAGACCACCCAGCCTTCTGCCCCATCCAGCTGTAAGCGCCTCTGCCTGTTGCTGCTGCTCTTTGGGATGGGGATGGGGCACGTGGCTGGAGGTTCGTCCCACACTGGAAACGATCCAGGTCCCCAGCTTTCGTGTCACTTGGCTCTGCGGTGCCATTTCTCCTGCGGACGTGCAACCCCTCAGTGAGTGACTGAAAGCGCAAGGGGGAGGACTTTCCCTCTACCGTATACATAGCTCTGGGGCATATATAATTCAGAGTTTAATCTGTGATTTTAGAGGTAAAATTGGCCCCAAATATGTGAGCTCCCTGGAGAAGTAAGTTCGACCTTCAAATGCTGCATAGTGAAGGGATCAGAACCAACACAGAACCCAACTGGTGCTATGTCGAGGCAATATGGATTGGGGACAACAAAATACCCTGGGCAGATGCTGCCATGCTTTCACTGCAGTGTGCTGTGTCCATTTGTGGCCTGCAGCGCAGCTGGGCACAGAGGAGGTCTCTTGAGATGTGACTGTGGTCTTGGGACTGTCTGAAGGGACTGAGGTGGGAAATAACGCCAGCTGCGTGTCCCTGGTGAACAATTCAAATTGTCCTGGGCAGGTGGTTCCCCTCTCTGAGCTTCCTTTGGCGGTGAAGGCCAAAGTGGCTTCATCAAAGTGGCTTCTGGAAGTGAGCTGGTAACACCAGCCCTGATCTGGTGTTCTGTCTTTGAGAGAACAGCTACTACATGGCTCATGCTTTTGCTAGCTCTTGATTTTTAGAGCAGCCCCTCGTGCATTTTCTGGCTTCAGTTTTGGGAAGATCCGAAAACACTAGCGGGGCTGATACTTTCTTTTTAAGCTGCCGTTTAAACTACTGTCTCACTCTTGCAGCCTTTCCCACAACTGCAAAATAAGCAGGCAAGAAAAGGAGAAGAACAGTTTTCGTTTGTGGAAAGCCTTGAGCAGCTTGTTTGTGGAGCCTCCTTTGCATCAACAGAAAGTTTGGCCTCTTCTCCCACGTGGTGTCTTCTTACTCCTGTCAGCCATCCCGTGTCCCTCGGCGCTGGGGAAAGGAAGGCTGCCCTACTTTCAGTGTTGAGGTCCAGTATAAATTATTAAGTGCCACTGCTCTCCTTTCCTGTACTTACAAAGAGCTAGAAATGACAACGTGAAGCTATTGAAAGTGGAGTGTGAGTTGGTGGTTTTGAAGCTGAAGTGTCTGTTGCATTCCCCTGCTCCCCGATGTGTGCTAACTTGCACCGCTTTTATCTTTGGGACTTTGAATTCATTTCAGCTCCTTATTATTCCTGCCTTTTTTCCTAGGCTGTGGGTGTCTGAGTCCGTATTGATTGTCCCCAGCTTGTCTCTGGTCCTGCAGCTGTCTGGTGGGGAGGCAGGGCATCTTGCACAGCGGTGCTTCTCCTCCTGACCACCTACCAGGCATCTGTGGAGCTGCAAGCCCTCACTGCCTGCCTTCATGCAGCTCCCGCAAAGGAAAAAATGGGCAGGCAGGTAGCTCTGGAGTTGGAGATGTGGGGCTTCTGAATTTCAGAAAATGTGTTAAATTCTGCCAGTCACCTGGCTGATAGGTTTGGGTTTGGCTGCTCTCGTGAACCTTCTTGTCTTTTTATTTACTAAGATGCCAAAATGTGCTATGAAAAGCTGATCTTAATTCCTCCCCCAGCCTGCTCTTCTAACTGGTTTTAGGGTAAGGGGCCGTATGAAGTCCCATTGTGCTGGTAATGAGTAACTCACATGCAAATACTTACTCAAGTGAATTCCCTGAAACTTGCTTTCAGGAGCCAGAGCTTAATAGATTTTTTTTTTTGTTCAGATCATGCTGTTAAATTTCTGTTGTTTAGAATAGGGAAACTCATTTAAATAGGGATTTTTGCATAAAAATCAGGGGAAAAGCCCCAGCTATAGAAGCAGCAGACGTTCTTGTGTGATTTAAAGTGTAAGAAACACCTGTGATCAAAGTGATTTCAGAAACTGCCCTGATGTTCCACAAGGAACAGCATTTTCAAACACCCTGGTGAGGAGCATTTGATGAGGTCTGTGGCTCTTGAGTTTCTGAATTTCACTTGGGGCTTTTAAAATATTTTCCCAGCCTTTCAGGGTTTGAATGTTTTTTTTGTAGATATTTTTACTACAAAGTGAGAAGCTCCTTGGTCTGAAAATCGTGGAATCAGCAGCACCAGGTGTGCTGTGGCAGATATGAAAGGGGGAAACTGGGCTCATAAGAGCTAGTACAGGTCTGGCTGGCTGTTCGAAAGAAAGGGGTATCTTTGGCTGCTGAGAGAAGAAAGTAAATATCTTCCTGTGCTTGTGCTGATTTGTGGCACTGGGCAAATATCTGGCATCCCTGAATTTCAGTATTCGGGTCTGTTGGTAAGCACTGCTGCGACCTCCTCCTCTCCCTCCTGTGAGTTCATAGCCCTGAGAAGAGGTGCACTCTTTCTCATTAATTTAGCCCTGGAAATTTTGCCACTTCATTCTTTAAGCAACAGCAAAACTGGGTCCTTCCTTAAAGGAAAATGGATACACACTCCCCATCCTTACTTGAACACTTTGACCTGATCCTCCAAATTACCTGAGTATCAGCCTGCTGCTGGTCGATGTGGTGGCAGCTTTGTACTCCGTTGCTGTTGCTAAGAAAATACTTAGTCCTTAGATGAAGGACTCTGTCTGCATTAAACTTGAAGTGCATAGGCAGGCAGTCCCAATGAAACCAGTAAGTCTGCGCATGTACATGAAAATCACTGTGTGTGCGTAGGTCAGTGTTGGATCAAGGGCAGAGTGATTTTTTTACAAGCAAGATATCCCTGGGGATGAATCTGCAGCAGTGTAAAAGCTGCCTTGAAAAGATTGTTGAAATGGACTGACAACTTTTTTATTCAATAAACAGAAATACGTACATAAGCAGTGGGGGTGGACGGAGAAAGAAAGATGTGACTTAAAAAATAGAGTATTGGTAAGGAAAAGAGGGCAGATGATCACAGAGATCAAGGGAGAAGGCAGCACGGAGGGGATTTGCTTTTGTTTGTTGCATTCCTGGACATTTACGAAAGGGGGTTTTTGAGGGGAAGTACACCTACTACACTGCTCTGGGCCATGCCTCACCCATGCCGGCCTCAGCTGCGTGCTCTGTGTCCACTTTTGGGGTTGTGCGTGCTGTCATGTCTGTGCGCGTGGACACACGGCACGCGCTGCCTGCGAGAGACCTGCCTTTCACACCTCTGTGCCCATCCCAAGTGGCTGTAGGTGCATTTTGAGCAACCCTCTGTACATGAATGTAAGGATGAGTTATTGCTCCAGGCTTATTGCTGGAGAAACATCTCTGGAGTCAGTACCTGCAGGCAGGAAGAGCTGTGGCCAGATACATGTCTCTTTTCCCCCATCCTCTGAGGTTGAGTGCCTAGGTCACTGGGAGAGGCCGGGAGGGGGTTTGCCTCTCATCACACTGCACTTGTGCATTCATTTTTCTTTTCTCTTTCTGCATCCTGCCACTCGCTGGCTGCAGTGGTCCTAGGAGTTCTTAGTGGAGCCGATTGGGCAGACGTCTTCCTGCAGTGAGCCCAGACAGAGCCCAGCACTGCTCACCCATTCTAAGCAGCAGCAAAATTAAGCTTTTCTGAGCAAAAGATCCTCACCCTGCTTTCTTCCAGGGCAGCCAGAAGCTCGCATGGCAATATGCATCAGTAGGCTACTAGACAGGATGAGAGATGGGAAGAAACTGTCCCTGTGTGAAAATACGTGGCGTAGAGCCCCTGAAGGCGGATGACAGGACAGGAATGACCGGGATGACCAGCTCCCAGCCTTCCCGGCACTGACCCTCGTCCCTGTGCAGCAGGTCTGCAGTGCATGGCCAAACAGGGACCTCGGCGCACACACGCAGGCTGTGATATTCTCTATCTGGAAAGCAAATCCAGAGTCCGGCTAACGATACTGAATGGTACTAATTATTTTGTTTATGTTTCCTTCAAAGCTCAACTCGAGGACAGAGTATTTTAGGATTTGTGCTGGTGTAACTAACCTTAGCCACCTGTGAACACAGCCCTCTTTTCTTCTGTGCTGTTAAATATTTATAAAGAACGAAGGCTGGCAGTGGGGGCGAAGCTGCTGGCCTGTTGTGATTTCAGTGATTAAAGACAATACTGTAAAGCAGTGCTCAGTGTCAAGTCTTTCCTAAAATTACAACGATTATCATCACCCAGAGTCCACGGGGAGGGAGTTACGCTGTGAGATGGTGGTTTCCCAACCTCTGCCTTCCTCCTCTCCCCCCACCTCAGCAGCTGAAGCAGGGACTGATGGGGAGAAACCTTTCTAGTGGGGATCACTGGAGATTTCCAGTCCTTTGTAGGCGTCTGGGATTTGTTGCGGCCCCATCTGAGGCCGTCCTGCTCTGGTGTCCCTCCGGGGAGACCTTGGCCCTAGCGTGAGGAGCTGGGGAGGGATGTGCTATGGGTGGGAGCAGGCTCCGGTCCCAGCACGGAGGTCTCCTTTGCAGCACCGGTGGGGAGGGTTTTGGGGAGAGTTCCCATGGTTCTGGGAGGCAGGTGGCCATGTGGTACCCCCATAGGCTTGGCTGCAATCAGCCACCATGAGGCCTCGTATCTGAAGACAGGGTGCTTAAGTACGACTGGCTGAGCAACACCACAGCCACATGGAGCTACCAGCTAAAATGAAGCTAATAAATAGGATTGCCTGTAATTATACCTTGAGGTTCCTCCTCCATGAGGCAGGAAGCTGCACAAAACCAGGGGATGATACGCAGGGGGCTGGATCCAGTGGAAATTGGCCAGGAGGTATCCCGGGCCTGCTCTGTGCTGAACCCCCGGACCTGGGCTCCCCGGCCACAGCCCAGGTGAGGGTGCCCAGGTGGGGACCGACCTCCCCTGCAGGAGCCGTCCCCGAGGTGGTGCCTGTGGTGGGGGGCTGCCAAGGGCCACGCAGAAGACCACGAGCACTGCCCACCTTGGGGCGCTTTGGAAGCCCCCGCGCCCGGCGGATCCCCACGTCGAGGGCATGAGGGGGGCCGGGGTGGGTCTGTGCAGGAGTAGGGGGGCTGCCCAGGAGCGGAGGGGGTGTAGGCAGCACCCTTGGGCTAGCGAGCAGGAGGAAAAAGGGAGAGAGAGGCAAAGGAAAAAAAAAAAAAAATGAGCAGCCGAGCCAGCCAGGAGTCGAACCTAGAATCTTCTGATCCGTAGTCAGACGCGTTATCCATTGCGCCACTGGCCCTGCTCGTGAAAGGACTTCTGCCGGCATGCACTTCACCAGAGATCTCGCGCGGGGGCGGGGCCGCCGGCCGCAGGGTAACCAATCCAACGCAACCTTCCCAGCGGCTCCCCTGGGGCGTGGCTTCCCGCCCCACCCGCGCGCTGGCTAATCCCCACCGGCTTCGTTCGAACGCCCCCGCCCCCGGTAGCGCGTCACCCCCGGGAGCGGGGTTAGAGAAGGATGGCTCAGCCAATCGCCAAGCCGGAGAGTCAGACCAGGCCCGCCCCCCTTCCTCCATAGGTGGTGCCCCGCCCTGTGGCGCTCGCTAACGTGCCCGAGTAGGTTTGTCCTGTGCGGGGTCCCGTCCCTCCTGGTCGGGGGTCGCATCAGTCTGGAAGGGAGGGAGCGAGAGCGACGCGGAACGGAGCCGGCGGCGGCTGGAGGCAGCCGGGGGACGAATGGCGGCGGCAGGAACGGCGGCAGCGGCGGCCTACGCCAGCTTGAAGCTGTGAGTGACCTGCCGGGCGAATGGGAGGGGCGGCGGGGAGGGCAGACACGCGCGGCTCTGTCACCTGCCGCTACCGGCCCTGCCGGAGGGGAGGGGCCGGCCGTTGGAGCAACGGCCGCCTGCCCCCTCGCGCTCCCCTCGCGGTCCCGCCGCTCCCCGGGGAGCCCTGCGGCCGCCGCCGGGCTGGGGCCGCCTCTCCCCTCTCTCGCTTCCTGGGTCGGCGCGAAGGGCTTGGCCCGGGGCAGCGGCTGCGTGCGGCAGCTCGGGGCGAGAGGGCGGAGGACTTTGGCCGCGAGTACACAGATCCGGTCCCCTTCCGGCGTCTGTCGCGTTTCCCTCTTGCGCGTACAAGGAGGGCTGATGCGGGCGGGTCTGCCCCGGTGCCCGCCTCGGCCAGGGCGAAAGGCGAGCTGGGCTGCTGAGAGAGCGGCTGCTCCGCCCTGGAGGTGCTGGAGTCCCTGCCGAGCTGTGCAGGGAGCGGAGGAAAGCCGGCCGGCTGTCTTCTGCTTTCTTTGTAGGGGACTTTTGTAGAAACTCGAGTAGCGATGCTGGCGTGGAGCTCTGTATGTGCAGTACAGCAGAAGGTTCATTAAGCATACGTACCCACCAGTCCTTTGTGGCACAGGGTTGTTTTTGGGGTTTTTTTTTTTTAATATGGTTTTGATGGCAGTTGATGACTTTGAACTTTTGAGACTCTACTGCTACTTTTCAAATAAATTCTTCTAACTTCCCGATGTATTTTTTTTCCTTCAAACCAAGGTTTTAGAGCAGAATGTAACCCTTTGAACTTGTGTATGTCAAATGTTTGCTTGCTGGCTTTATACTGCAAAAGAAGTTGCGTAACCAAAGCAATACAAAGTTAAAACTGAAGAGGCGTTTCCATTATAAGCCATCACGGTGGCCAGCTGAAACTCCTGAAGATATTACTCTGAGCATGAGACTCTTTGTGGCTGTCTGAAGCCAACAGTAAAATGTCCTTGTATGTCCTAAAGGCGTTCCCAGGCTTTTGACCTCTAAATATTATCTTCAAACTCTAGAATTGAGTCACTGATGCCATTTTCAGGCAGCAGTATCTGAAAGTGTTTGGTTTTCTTTGGTTTTTGTTTTTTTTTTTTTTAAGCCTGATTTAACTGTACTTCTTGCATAAATTTCATTTGACAGTCATCTTTTGGATTCAATGCAAACATACTTAGATCTTTCATAGAGATCTGTGTAAACAGTTTGTCATAATGCTGTTATGTGTTTAAAGATCTCTGGGCATCTTTCCTTATTTTGATGAGGTAGCTATGTGAGGGTACATAGACACTGGAGATAATTACTAAAGAGTAAGATCATCAGTGATGGCTGAACGACTTGCTTATTTGGCAGAAAGATTTTTTTATTTTTTTTAATTCCCCCCGCCCCCCCCCCTCTTATCACCTAAACGATGTTTGTCTTTCCTTAAGCTGAGCTTGTGATCTTTTCACCTGCAGAGGAGAAAAGGTGAGTTGTATGAGTAGCTGTTATGTGGCTTGTAGTTCTTACTGAGAATCTTTTTTAAGTAAAAAACTAGTCTGGGTACAAGCTAGTAAAGAATTCTCTCATTTAAAGTTTAATCTTAACTCAAAGTAAATTTTGATCTTTTTAGAACAAGTCTGTGTCAAATGTAGGTTACCATGAATTTTTTCATAAACTTGAAAACAAAATTGTTTTCTGTTCTGAAAAACAGGCACTTTTTTCCTGTTACTACAGCAAGCTGTGGTAATGCCTGCAGACTTTCTACCAAGCATTTTAAGATAGAGGGTCATAACTTGGGTGATGAGCCAAACTTACTAGATTGGCAAGGTTAAAGGAGAATGTTCTTCTGAGAAATCCAGACTAGACTTCAGTTTGGGGATTTAATGGATAAGTGTGTTGGTTTTGGTTTTGGTTGTGGTTTTTTTTTTTTTTTTTAACTGACTTCTCATTCTCACTCTGAAAAGGTCAGATTTTACAACTGCGCCTCTTCTGGGTGGTCCGGTGGCCCTGTATGGAGCTTCACTGATTGTAGTGCTCTGTGAGGTCCCATTCTGTACATCCAATTGCAGGTTCTAGCTCTGAATGCACACCTCTTGTGTTTTTAATGTTATCAAGAGCACTGACTCAAACCCTTTGTTCCTTGACCAGTGTCATCAGACAAGTTTGGGTGATAGCAGTAAAAATGCTCATGTCTAGTGTCTGTGCTACTGTTGGAACTATTTGAGTTACATCAGCAGTTACTGGGGAGAATTACTAACCTGAAAACTGCTATCCATCGTTGTGTTATCTGTGTCACTGCTGTGCTTATTTAACTTCTCGGAGCCTCAGGAGTAAATAATAAAATTCAAACAGATATTGCAGGTAGCAAGCTAGTGGATGGTGGTAGAGCTAGCAGTCCAATTAATCAATAGAAACTTATTTATAAAGCTGTTTGCAGAATAGAGAGAATCCTGGCTGTTGTTTTGGCTCACTTAAAATAACTTTTTTTTTTCTTTTCTTTGTGCTTGAGTGAAGGGCTTATCTTGCTGATAGCTGTCTCAGTATCCTGTGGGGGTCTGACACTAGCTGTGTTTCAAATTTAACTCCTTCTGCCCACAGCTATGCCTACATGCTTTGTGATGTACTGGTCAGTCATTAGTAGCTACTGCATTGAACACAGTGCATTCCACCTGTCTGTATTTGAGCAGAGGTCCAAAAGTGCGTCTTGTCTTTCGGGTTCTTTTTGCTTGTTTTCTAAAGTGAGTTTTCAGAGTTTGGATAATACTTCTAGAAATAACGGCTACATATCCTTTTTCTTTTTTTTTTTTTTTTTTTCCTCATTAATCTAAGTGGCTATCATAGTGGAGCTCAGGGATGTTGGTTGAGGAGGGCATACACTTAGGCAGTAAATTATTTGTCATCTTAAGTGAAACTTAACTGGAAATAGTTATTATGAAGCTATGCCTTTAATAGATATAACTTAAAAATAACCAAAAAAGGTATTTCCATTAGTAGTTTCTTTATTTCTGGGATTATGCTCTCTTTCTCCTCCGTGCAACCACTACTGCTCTGTGGGAGATGTTCCAGTTCCATAAGCTGTTTCTGCTTGAGGAGTAATATTTATTGTAGATGTGTAATTAGCACACCTGCTCACCTAGAAAATCTGGAATCTCTGGAGTGTTGAAACCATCAGCGTGTTAGCACTGCTGCTTAAAACACTGTTGGGGCTCTCTGTGCGTAGACTAATGTCTTTCCTATATCTAACTGCAGACCACTTTGGTATCTTGAGTACAGCAAATGCATTGCTGCACAGTACAGGATGTGCTTTTGGCTTGCTTTATTACAGTATTTAAAGGCTAACATCAGAGTTTCCTGCATTAGAGCAATGTTAAGTATTTGTGGTGAAATAATCAATTACTGAAGTAAGGGTTTGGCTGTTGAGGCCTAGAAGGCTTAAGTGACATTGAGTGAAGTACTATCTTTAGTTGCCATTAGAGCATGATGAATCCTCTTTCATGCTGTATCTGATCACAGGAATGTTCTTGTCTGTAAGACCTGCCCAATTAAAATGTGGGATGCAACTCTGCATCATCTTCATGATGTACAACACTGCTTTATAATATAATTAATGAAATGAAACTTCGCAACAAATACACAAACAAAAAAGACTGTCTCAGTTAACTGTAAATTAAGCTGACTTTATAAATGGTATAAGCAAGCAATGGGTTTGGGTTTTGCTTTTTCTTTGATTCTGTGTTGGGAATCAACACTTCCTTTTCTAAGGCGGTCTTTTGCTTTGGATTATTAAATGGGACAACTCTTGTTTTGAGTAATGGCTTAAAAAGAGATCCATGAAAGTGATCAGTTAAAACAACAGAAGGTGTTTTTTCTTAGAAGATCATAAGATGTAGCTCGAGGGTTTTAAGGTAGGATGGCTTCCTCTGTTAATTTCTTGTGAAGCATAGGAATACAGTAAGGAGGAATTGAATGAAGAACAGCGAATCTTTCATGATATAAGTAGCTAACAAGAAAAAAAAAAACCACAAAAACTGTGAAACTTCGTGCTTTAAGGTAATTTCAAAGTATCTTTGCTTTTGCAGGAGTTTTCAGAAAGTTTTGGATGAAAACCACTCTTGACGGAACACCAACCTTGTTCAGACGCTCACTATAAGTGTGGAAAACATTTTATTCAAAGCATGACTTGGATGCTACTGAAATAACTTCAGAAATGAGAGATAATGAGTTAACTCTCATTCGGATTCTGACTGGCCATCAGTGCTCGTCCTTTTTTCCCCACTTCTGAGGCCCATGTGGAACAGTCTCTTCTCTGGGCACTAAAAATGCCTCTTGCATCTAAACTTGCTGCAATGCAGTGCTTAGCCCAGTTTTGGAGAGTATGGGGACTAACTTCAGTAGAGCCATTTATTTTTCTCTTGTTTTGCTACACTACTAGGTGTACTCACTTATGTCAATGACCAGAATGATTTCACAAGAGTGGTAGTGCCTGAAGAAAAGAAACTAGAAAATCAAAAGGCTAATTTTTAGTGAGAGTTTTACGGAATTTTCTTTTTTCTAGGCCTGATATGTAGTTATGCTTTATTTTCTTTCCTGTTCATCTTTAAATCACTTGTGGATACTTTTTTTTCTCAGCTTTGAATTGTAGGGATGAAATCTACTGAATGAATTGCTTTATTTGTTGTCAGCGATCGACACTGTTTTGAGTTGAAAGGATTTTCAAAAGGACATCCAAGTCACCTTCAGTAATACTTGAATTTGATGGTTGCAGTGCTTCAATACCTTTCCTTGAGTATCATGAGTTAGGCTATCAATGTCCACTATTTCCATTTATCACTCCCTTTATTCTTTAGCAACACTGAGAAGTAGTCTATGATAATGGTGGTCAGGTTTAAAAAAAAAAAAGTAAATGAGAGGAACTCGTATTTTGTGAAGGTTTTATGTGCTGTAATGGAAGCAAGATACTGCTGTTAACAGTTCTTGATGGTTTGGATAGTTATAGTGACAACGTATCCAAGAAGAAGACAGGCTCCAACGTCAAATACAAAGGTTATACAAAAGCAGAATACAGTCTAGTGTATGAAAACTAGTTTCAAAAGTAACTACAGAGATTATTGGCTTCTAGAAAATACAGATTTCTTTATTATTATTTTTCTTGTAATACTAGCACTTGGACTTTCATGTGTTCCTTGTTTCATTAAAGGAACAGAATTAATCTGTCTACAGATTCCTGATCATTGTGAATGATCCTTCTTTCAGCATTTTAGTATCTTCTCAGATCAGTAAAATAAGCTTGTGTGTTATCTTTCTAAGCTTGTGATAGATGTACAGACTTGGTACTGAGTAGAGTCTATGGAAAAACACCATTCTTGCATGCAATGTTCATCAGTTTCCTTTCTGAAAGAGAAGTGGGAGGCAATCATCTGAGAGCAATCTTAAGATTGAAAAAAGTCATCTAAATGAGAATGAGCCTACTAGTCTAGTCTAGTAATTGGTAAGTTTTTAAGTCAGCATTTGAGCTAAAACCTCTTTGGGTTTTGGCCGCCTCTTCAACTATATTTATTTCAGGAAGCTCAGCTACTTACACAAATGAAGCAGGGACTGAGTGAATCATCTTTCTGTTAAAAACTTTGAGGAGCACTAATTCTCCCACTTCTGAAGTAATAACTGAACATCTTGCAGAGCATTGGGCTTTTCAGTTTGTGTTGTTGTGCAGTCGTATTTCAGGCAGTTCTTAGTGGGGATCCCAACAGAGAAGTATTTATTTAAATCAAGATAACTTAATAGACTGGCAACTTGATTTCCTCCTGCCCCCTTCCAAAAAGACCTTCAAAACAAAACCAACCAAAGTTCCAAAACAGTGGATGCCAAGACTGTTTCAGTGTGCTGCAAGCTGCTGAAGTCTAGAGCTGGTTTGGTCCATTGAACTGAAAACAGGGGTCACTTGTCTTGTCATGACACTTATCACCAAGTCTGGTCTTGGAGAGGACTGTAGGAAGGAGAATTCTGATGGCAAAGTTTTCTCTGTGTGTTGAGTGTAAAACATAGTTTAAGCAAAGATAGAAATGTACAGGCATTATGTAAGAGGAGATGAAGATGGTGTAAAAAAAAAAAAACAAACAAACAAACAAAAAAAAACCCTGAAAGTGGTAAAAGGGCAACAGTGGTACCAGTAGATAAAATATGGGCTAGAATTTGGGAGAGAAATTTTGGGGGCTGGTCTAGCAAAGCAGGGTATATGGCATGTATTGAAAGGCAGGGCATAATTTGCACTGGCAGCCTTAATTCTCTAGTTTTTCTTAACCGGTGGATGATAAGGATAAAAGACTTCATATTCTTCAAAGAACTTATTGTCGAGTGTAGTACTCAGAAAATTTGTTTATATGATAAATGTTCTACACCTGTAAGCTTTTTCTCAGTTGTTTGAAAACCGGTTTTTACTAATATGCAAGTGAATCTCAGTGCTGAGACTGTAATACAGTCATGCCCATGTTGCACTTCCTAATGAAAAGATCAGCTTTGAAAAATACCGGAGTGAAAATGTTCAGTTGTGCTCTGTATGATCAGTGTAAGTGTTCTGTCTATATTGTGTTCTTCATACAGAGTATTAAAAAACTGAAACTATTGTTCTCGCTACTTTGGACACTATTTTACAACCTGATATGTTAAAAGATTTTTTTCAACTTATTTTGTTTAAGACAGTCAGATTAGTGAAAGTGCATAAGCATCTGTGTTAAAGGACTAAGAGGTCCAGTATTAAACTTTGCAGTGTCTCTTCCCCAGTTTTTTTAGCTGGAGTCATGTGTGTCAATGGACCTCCCAGAAAAAACTGACTGTTCAACTAAACCAACAGAAGTTAAGTAGCTGCAGCTCTCTTATGGGAAAAAATGTCTACTACTGTCTCCTGCCAATTAGGAATAGGTTTCTGACTGCACCTTAAATAGTATATCCCAATTTCTTTTTAAATTCTTTAACAAATTGAAGGCCTATAAATATGCTTAAGCTTGTCTTGCCCATTCCATCTGCGTAAGCTTGTTTGCTCTTCACTGTAAAAACGGCTCCCACTATTGCTATGGAACTCCCTTAAAGAGCCAGGGGTGCACATGTGCACTTCATCAAAAACAGAAGCAATGAAAGCAAAATAGAAGTTTTAAGGCTCAATATTCAACAAACTGCATGTTTGTATTTCTTACTCTCACTTTTTTTCTTTCAAAGGTAAAGCGTTTCATACATGTACATGAAAGATTAAGACTGGTTTACAGGGGGAATACTGTTGATGTGTTTACTATTCTAGGACCCATATACTAATTTTCCTTTAAAGAAGTTAAGTTACCTGATAAACAGTTAACTATTGATTGCTTTACAGTTTGTTGTGTTATGGTTTGGTGGGTTGTTTCTTTTTCCCAGTTCAGTTTTGCACTTGGTCTCCTCTAGCTTTCTTCTAATTGCCCAGAGGGGTGGTAGAACCGTCATCCTTGGGGAGAGTCAAAACACACCCTAAGAAATAGGGTTTAATTTTGAAGTTGGATAAACTTTGAAGTTGGTGCTGCTTTTAGTGGGTGGAAGGTGGGGTATTAGAGATGTTAAAAAAAAAAAAAAAGTTGTCTTGACCCCTTTCAAAGGGCTCTTCTGATCTAAATTAGGATTCTAATTCAGCTTTCTAAAGGATTTTAAAAAATAGAAAAGATGTGAAGAAATGCAAGATCTATTTAGGGAGAAGGAGCCTAAAAATATCTATCCTGTATAATAAGTTTCCAGAACAAGATATTTAAAACTCTGACTCCTAGTCTTGTCAAGCCTTAAACTGAGAACAAGCATTGAGAGTTAAGAACACTAGTTCGAGAGTGTTTGGGGTTGGTTGGTTGTTTAGCATTTCGTATGTACAGCTACAAGTCATTTCTGCATAACTTTTATTGTCGCGTAGTATAACATCTCTGGCTTCTTGCAAGTATCTTAACAGATGTATTTTTAAGGAATGATCTAAAAATGTTTGATTTCACGGCTAGTGTTGTACTGTGTACAGTTTATCTAAGGGAAAGATAGATACGAAGTCTGAACAGGATGTCAGTGTGTGATTTGTCTGATGTGTCTGGCAGGGGGGCTACAGGTTACCTCATGTGTGTCACACAGACCTGGCTAACAAATCTGGGGAATGGTAGTGTTGAGACACCTGCTTCAGTGAACTAGTGTGTGACTCTAACTCTTCTGGGGTTTTTCCCTGTGTTGTTTCTAGTGAATTCTTGCAATACTTGGAATGCTCTAATGTGAAACAGGTGTGTTTATCACCTTTGACATTTTTTTGTGTGTGTTTACTAGACTTGCATTGGGGCATGGTGCTTTAGTTTCTGACATATTAAGTGTTTCATTAAAAAACTCTTTATTTTGCTTGTTGGACTTCTAAGTGACGTAGTTCAAGCTTACATTAATTATACAGTGGACCACTAAGTATACAAATTCACTTTCAAGTCTTTAACTTTCAGTATTAAATAAGAATTAAGATTATTAAACAAACAAAGTATTTTGCAGTAACTGATTAGTCTGATTTTCTTTTTATGCACTGTCAACATGGGTGGCTCTTGGGAAGTAATCTAGGGAGAACTTTGGTTTTGCAGCTGAAATAAGGTAAAGAGCTTAAATATAAATAAACCCAGAGTAAGTGTTGTTAAACAAATTCCTTTTTCCTATCCATTCTGTTAAAGGCATATAACACCAGAGAAATTCTATGTGGAAGCTTGTGATGATGGAACGGATGATGTGCTTGCTATTGATAGAGTCTCCACAGAAGTCACTCTTACAGGTATTCTCACCCATATTTCTCAATATAGGCATCTTTTGTCTATTATTTTGCTCTAGGCACTCCCAGAAGATCTTCAGCACCTTAAATTGATACAGGGAGAATTGTTTTTATCTTTAGTTACTGTTTTAAAATAGTGCTTTTTCTGTCCTGCAAAGAACTTTGTTTTATGTGTCTTCTTGCTGTGGGATTGATGCTGTGGGGGTAACCAAGGTGATTGTGCTTGCCTGGTTTTGGTAAGACTGTGCATCACAACAGTAAAAACTGACTCATCCAAGCTAGCTGGGATTGGTGCTAGAAGTCCAAGATTAAATATGAGAAGGGTTGAACACTGGGCTTCAGCAGCTTTTGCCAAATTATTTCTGTGCTGTCTTTTATTTAATAATGAAACCTGAATTTTCATAAAGCCTCCAGAAACAAGAACAGTAAAATACCCTCATTGTAAACTTGGTTCTATTGCAAATCTGGATTAAAATGTCAATGCAAGTAGCCTTAAACATGCTGAGGTCCTCAAAATTTTAGTTTAATTTTTTAAGAATGTGAAACTAATGCATAGAAGCAATCAAACATGCATTAAATAACAATGTGAAATGAAGGCAATAGGTGACTTCCCTTTTAATACTTCAGGAGTTTGTACCTCAGTACTACCAATGTCTAAACAGACAGCAATGCTACAGTAGTGTTAATACAAAAACAGTCATTCTCTTTCTTTTATTAGGCCTCTTGTCTACTTCATGTAAGAGCAGTGTGCTCATCCCACTGATGCTTTTGGTGTTGTGTAATATTTCATTTTCTCCTTCAAAACTGTGAAGATAGCTAGCTGAAGTATTTTATTAATCTACATCTGTTCTCATTACTGGTCTTTTATCTGATGAACCTGGAAGTTGTTTAAAGCAAAGTAAAAGTAAAGCGCTATCTTTCTCTGTTCTCAAAGCTCTGGGAAAATGCCTAACTCGGGTGTGGTTTTTAAAAAAATTCTCTAATATCCCTTCTATTATTCTAGAAATTTGGATAGATGAAAGTTTAACATGCTAAGACTTCTAATTGATATTTGGATACTTTTTGGATCTCTTGGTGTGTTGTTTGGAATAGTGTATTCCTTGCCACATCTATGCTGTTGGTAGTTTTGCAGAGATAGAACAAAAAGTAAACTAGGTCTTCTGAAATGGAAATAGACTGAGGCTCAGAAGAAGCAGTCGGAAGTGGGAGGCACAAGCATTTAAGGTTTGTTTGTCCTTGATGTCTTGATGGCTTCAAAACAAAAAGCTTCTGGAAGCTGGCAGGACAATACATTTTTGAGAACTCAACTTGCTTATACTATCATGTGAATAAGCTTGAATTTATTCAATTGAATGACTGTTTTGATTAAGCATGAGAAATCAGGCTAGAGTGCTTCCACATCCTTCCCCCTCACCTCCCAACAAGCTTTGAAATTCTCCTATGTTCTCTGACAAACCCAGTTTAATTGTTTTCTCATATAGTCATGAAAGAAGTAGTCTGAAGTTCTGATGTTTTTTCTTCTGCTTTTCAGTTAAGAAAGATGTTCCCCCTTCAGCTGTTACCAGGCCTATATATGGTATTTTGGGAACAATCCGATTGGTGGCAGGTAAGGAAAACAGAACTGTGCTCTTTAACAATATGTTTTGCTTAAGTATTTTTAAAGAAGCTTTAAAGAAAAAAAATAGTATTTGCAAGTACCTGAGGTTACACTTTTATCAGTATGATAGGCTTTCCTTGTGATTGCTAGTTTACCATGGATGTTCATGTACCTCTTAAACCTGTAGCTGCTCTAAAGATGGGGTTAACTGACAGCTTGTTGAGTTTTAAGGAATGTATTTCAAATGCATTTAGAGAAGTTAATCTGCTTACTCTTAACTGTTTTAACCTTAGCTGCAGGATTTGATGCACCGGACAAATATTGGGTTGTGAAGTTTGACTTTAAATCAATAACCTTGGTACAGAAGTAACAAAGAGTGACAGGGTGATAAACTAGTAGATACAGCTGTTCAAGTAATGATTGTACAAACACAAAGAAAATTCAACATTAAAAGAAAGAGGAGAGATGAACAATTCTAAATTTTAGGGAGTTGTAGAGTAAGGTAAGAATAAGCTGTCTGTGTTTTCTAAGTATCTCGGTCGTATTCAGACCTAAACAATCACTGCCACAAATAAACCTGACATATACAGTTTAGACTTCCAGGAAAGTAAGTGTTGATATTCAAAAGGTATCTTGTGGGTAGAC
Source organism: Ardeotis arabs (assembly GCA_011801015.1). Classification (NCBI taxonomy): domain Eukaryota; kingdom Metazoa; phylum Chordata; class Aves; order Otidiformes; family Otididae; genus Ardeotis; species Ardeotis arabs. Next base: position 31,357 of record JAAGAY010138353.1, read on the forward strand.
GTTATTAGAGTTTGAGAATAATGTAGTCTGAAAAATTATGTAGTAAGAAGCATGCATACTGAATAAAAGTCTCCATATGCAGAAGGTATTTAAGTTCACTCATTGCAGTATTCTCAACTGAAGCAAAGTATCATTGTGTTAAATGCAGTAACTTCTGACAGGATCTTAAACTACTGAACTTTATATGCTCATACTCTGAAGAATGGTGGATCTTGCAGAGTAAGAGCAATGTGATAGACACCTGTGTCTTAGTCAGGGCTTGTCAAATACCTCTTTTAAAACTGAACTGCCCCAAAGGGGAATTTTTACAACTTACAGGCTTGGCAGTGACTTTCATTCATCTGACTGAATTTTATATAAAGTATGGAAGTATGTAACTTCTTTTAATAGCCTATTTTTTTTTCTTTCCTTGCCCTAAAGCTTTGCACTGATTGTTAGTATACAGCTGTCAAATGAAGATGGTATCAGTTAAAGTAAATGTTTTAGCTACATGTTGTTAAGCAGTTCACCATTATCTGTTAACTGTAAAACTGGTTCCATATCTAGTGATGCAGCATCTTTAATAAGCATGAATGTTCTTCTCCTATTACAGTATTGGAGGGGGAAAAAAATTTGAAGTAATATCTGAAGTTCTTGAAATCTTGAACAGAATGTTGCGTACCCAAATAGGAAAAGACAGCCTTGAAAATTCATGTCTGATTAAATGTATCTATTTGTGTGCCACAGCTGTGGACATAATGTACTGTTTTTATAATGTACTTGTGTGCTTCTGACATACTGTAGCTGCTCCAAAACCAAAAGCAATACTTAAAACTTCAGATACAAACATGTTAGAGCGTTCTTAAGTGCTTGACTGTTCCCTCCAAATAAATAGTATAACACTAGAGCTTGTGTATGTGTTCTTTGACTGACTATATAGACTAGATACCTGATATAATAATTGGCCTGCCGATAAAACTTTGTGTATATTTAAGTATAGTAGTATATAAACATAGTGATTAAACTTACTGCACACAGTGTGAACTGCTTCTGCTTTGACATTTGTATTTCTTTGCATGCTTTAGTACAAAAATGAACTAGATTTGTGGTTTTGTACTTCTGCATGGACTGCTCATTGTTTTGCTCTACTGAAGCTGTAAGCATTTAATGGTTACAGGATGTACATAATGAGACATTTTCATCCATCAATGTCCAATTTAATAAAGTAATTTTTTTCTGCAAATCAAGATGGCACTGAAATACAATAGGCTTAGAAATAAGTATGTTTTGTTTACCAACAAGGGCAAATTGGTTTGAGTGAAGTCATGTTTCTTTTTTTGCTTTGTTACTTATGCAACTAAGAGAACAGCAGACTTCCTGTCTGAAATTATTAAAATAAAAACCCCTTCTTTCTTTGCTTCATTTTGAACCTATCAGGACAAATATTTTGTCAGAATAAGATGAACAGGCTTTTTGGATTCTGAAGTATGCTTCCTTTTGTGTATTTCCTACTTGCTTTGTGCTGTACAAACCATGTTGAAGACCACTGACCTTTTTCTGCATTTGCAAGCCTACAGACTTTCAGACTGTCTCTGGTCTGAACTAAGAGTAGCTGACAATTTTTAAAAATCTTGTCCATGTTTATTAATTCCTTAAACTTAACAAATAGCTCAAGATCTGTGAGCACAGAGAACTGGATAGCTTAGCAAGCATGTTTGTTTCTGTTCCAGCCTCTTGCTGTTAAGAATGTGAAGTCCTAGCTGTAACTTGAAGAAACCTCATTCTTTCCTGTTGGTTTCAGTTTTCTGGTATAGTTATAAGATGCCTTTCTTAATTTGTGCATCTTTTTTTTTTTTTTTTTTTAGAGGGAGGGAAAGGATTAAGATTGTTTAAAACAGGTATGTTGTGGATTGATAAAGAGTAGATAAGGATGCCTAACCAATGGAGCTGAAAGGGAGTCTGATGCTCTTTCAGGAAAGAAATGAGGTTAATCAAAACTTGAACCAGAACACAGATTAGTTTATTGGGGTGATCTTGACAGTAAGTTAATACTTTTGTTTTGCATTGTCATCTTGTCTCATCTTTTTAACAGAATGGTTTTCAGGGAAACTAATGGTTTCCCTTTTGCTTGGAAGTCGCTAATATTAGTTTAATATCAGTAGCTCTTTACCTCACAGGAGTACTGTTCTCTGCTCTCCGCTGTTCTTGCAGAATTTGGTTGCAGTGTGCTAGCTGTAAGTTATCACTGAACTGGTATCAAAATTGCGATCTCATGGTTTCCTCCTTGTACGGTAATCTCTGGATGATGTCATGTGTTGCTAGAGCACTAGCAAGGTTGATCTCGTCGACTTCAAAAAGTAGAATAAGACATTTTGATGGTAGTAAATGAGAGCTTTTTTTTTTTCTTATTCCCCCCCTCTCCCCCCCAACAGTTGCAGGACAACAAAGTGTTTTTATCAATGCTTAGTCATGTCTTGAGTGTGGATGGATTTTACTTTTCAACAACGTATGACCTAACACACACTCTGCAACGATTGGCCAACACAAGCCCAGAGTTCCAGGAAATGAGCCTGCTAGAGAGGGTAAGGATTTCATTTTGCTTAGTGCCTATGTCTCAGACATTGCTGATCTGTTGTATGGGGCTTAAGTTTAGTTTATGCAGCTGGTGTTTAAATGATGTCAAAATAATCAATCACAAACTAAAGGAAACTTTTCTGTAAAGCTTAGGATGATGTTGCTGAAATCAGTGGTCCCATTACACTTGATAAAACCTTTTTTTTCCACAATGAATTAATATGCTAAGTGGTAGCAGATACTGTTAAAGCATTTATGGTCCTCTCTTAAACTAAAAATGGCTTCACTGCTTTAATCATTAATTTAAACTAGTGAAACAGATTTACATGTTGCTTAGATGCAAATCCTTGTGTTATCAAATGTTAGTCTGGCAGTACTCTTGCCAGGGAAAGCAGTTGCTGATGTGAAAAGATTGATTTGCTGTAAAGTCATGGCACTTCAGAAGGTTGTTTGAAAGGCAGAGTACAGTAAAAAGGTGTCAGGTTCAAGTAGATTCAGATGTTGGATGGTTAAAACAATTTTAATGCAATTTCACACTCATGGTTGCAGTGTAACAGTTTAACAAAAGGATGGTGGCAATTTTGGACATCTCCAGTTCACCTCTGCAGGAGAAGCCTGGTGTGTGTTTGGTGCGTGGGTGTTTTGGTTGGATATTTGTTTGTTGTTTGGGTTTTTATTAAACAGTACTGGTAGAAGGAAATAGCCCCAACATAGGGACACCAAAGCACTATGTCATATTCTTTTAACTAGTTCAAGATATTACAAGTAGGATTTGATCAGCTTCTGACACATAGTTTTGTTTGTTGTTTTCTATTAGACAAAGGACTGTTCCAACACTGAGCTTAAACTAACCCTCATCCTCAGTGATGTATTGTCTGCCTTTCTCAAAGTTGAGACTTATGCCACTTTCCTGGAGCCTGCACTGTGTTCTACTGCAAATGTCACTTTTGTGACTAATCTGGTAGCTTTCTGGAATGTGCTTAGCAACCTACTCAAGACACTTGAGGTGAATTAGGAATAGGAAATACACAAAGTTGATGAGGATCACTTTTGCAGCAGAATATAAGTACTTCTGTCCTTTAAGCAGCAATTATTGTTTAACATTTGATTCTCAGAATTGTTGATTATTGTATACAGGACTCCTTGGATTTTTACCTTCTGCCCATTTTAGGAGTGTTACCTTGCTACTGTTACTAACATATTTTGGATAATCTCTTCAAGCCCTGCTTACTTAGGGCAAAGACCGGAATGTTCTTCCAATACTGCAGCTTGATTTTTTTAATGGTTCAGCATGCGTGAAGTGTCAGGCAACACCTTTAAAGACTGGAGAGAACTGTTCTTCTTTTAACTGTTTTTATTTGATTTAGACTCCTAGCTGAGGTTATGAATGAGTTACCGATGAAAGAAGGACGTTCCATCTCCATGTACATCTGTTCATGTAAACCTGTATAATGCATGGATGCTATTATATTCCCTTTATGTTGAATTAAACAGAACTGACAGTCTCTAAAAGCATATTGGCTTTTTTCTTGGTGCAGGCAGATCCACGGTTTGTATGGAATGGACATCTTCTTAGAGAATTTGCTGCTCAACCAGAGGTATACACTTTGTAATGATTATATTAATAGAGGATGAATATACTTCTAGTGTAAGTGTACAACAGTTTCCTGTAATTCTGTCTTTTATTTCAGACAGCCAGAATCTAGTATAACATGACTGTCTAGTTTTGCACAATGACAATCTTCTGCTTTCAAACTTCCAACTTTATGTCAATGTTGTCAGTAGTACATCTAGTAAAGCTGACTCTTTGGAAATGTCTGCTTTTGAAGATACTGTGCTGAAACAATGTTCATATAAACCGAAGGGGAAGTTACGCTGCACAGCATATGCTTCTTAAGCTTTTTTGAAGTTTACTTATTTATCTTTGGGTATAGGCATGGTTCAGCTCATCACTTTTTTTCCTAAGACTGGCTAGGGTCTTTCTCCATGAGTGTAGTTTAAACTCCACTTGTCTAGTGAATAGGTAAAAAAGCTGGTAACTAAGAGCAAGACTGACAGATTAGATACTTTAACTTTATTTCAAATGAAGAGTAGCACAATGTAACCTTTGAATTCACTTAGTCCAGCAAATAGAAGTGCATGATCATGAGCCACAACTGTAGTACCTCAATGGCTGGACTGATCTAAGCTCCTTCCTGCTAGAGACTTCAGATGTGTGTTAACCTTCTCGAACTGTCTGCACTACAGCAACATTTTCTGTGTATCAGTACTTCTCATTTATTGAAGTGAATGACGCAGTGCTTCTATTTCTGTCTCTGTAACCTGTGGAGATACGCTCTTATGTTAGACAGCACTGTTCCAAAAGGCTAGATTGTGCAGTGCTTCTGGAATTTGAAGATACAAATTGGCAAAGGGCTGTTGTGCATGTTCCGGAGGCATATGACTGAGTATATGGTTTGGATAGTGCTAAGCAAACAAAGCTTGGGAAATGAGAGAGAAGCTGTGGTGGGAACAGTGAAGACAGCCAAGTGTGGCTGGCTGGTGAAAACAGACACAGGAGGCAAAACACAGAAGTTGAAGAGGGAGATAACAGATACATGAGGGGAAGCGTGACCTGATACTGACTACAGGTGGCTTGCTATAGTAACAGTTTTAGATAATAAGCATGATACTTCTGACTTCAAATATTGGAAAACTATAATTTAATTTTTTTTTAAGACCAAGTTATTCAGGAATGGCAGGACGGGAAGACCAAGTGTTTCAAGTATTAATCACATAGAAGTATTCCTTACTCACGCTCTGTGTTGTTTACTATCTCTGCTTACATCCCCCTGTGGAGGTATAGCAAATACCATATCAAAAGGTTTTCAGTGTGTACTGCTTCATATCTGGCATGTTTGTAGGAGCATAAATGCCACGTATAGGATGACAAAGCACCTTAGTTTTTTGTCATGGTCACTTAATTAGATTAAACTTTCACTTTTTCCCTGCTGCTAATAAGGGTTACATATGTTGCTGTTCTCGTTGAACTTTTTTTTTTTTTCTCAGAAAGAATTACTGCACCCTAAAAAAAATTAAAGGATATAAAGTATATAAAACTATCAAAAAAAAAAACCTCCCAGACAAAGCATTATCATTCACTTATCTCTTTTGGCTGATAGTGTTTAATATTTTTAACATGTATTTTGTGTGTGTGTTTCAGATCCATAGGTTTGCTACGCCTGTGATGCACGGATGTATCCTTTTATGTTGTAAAGCTCAATACTGGATATGGTAGTCTAACAGCAAGATGGTTGCTTATGTGGCTGCTATGTTGGCAACCATGACCTAGAACACAGCATCAAAATTAAGTTGTAGTTTGTTCAGATGTGAGCATTACATATTCTTTGATAGCCTATTCATATGTTAACTCATTTGAATATTCTGCTTTTAAGGCTTAGTGTATTTAATTTTACAGGCATGATTTGTGTAACTGTCTTCCAGTGGGATTAAAGGTTAAGATGAATATGGCAAATGCTCTCACACCAGCCTTATCTTGCTATAAAGATACCTTCATTTATCATTTAGCATTTACTTTGGATTTAAAATGAGAGAACAGCTTTGACTTGAAGAAGTGCCTATGGATGTTTCTGATGAATAAAAGGATAAGGAGTTCTACTGAAGGCTTCTAGAATGGTTCTCCTAGCCAGCTGCTTTTCCTGCACCGGCGTTTTTAGCAAAGCAGTCATGAGCTTATTTTTGAGAAGGGGCGTGTGCTGCAAGTAAGCCTAATGCTCTCTGGACACAGTGCTCCTCATGCAGTCCCAAGCGCTCCTGCACTGGCAGCATGAAAAGGACTGACAAGACTCAACAGAGGAACTCATGCTGCATCCTCCTTAGTTCCTCCATTACAAAGGCCCCTCAGGTGTGTACAGAGAACAGCTTCCAGACTGGATCAGCTGTTCTGGTAGAACTGTTAGCAGCTGGCAGATGTCCAGTCCTTCTTTCCTGTGACTTCATTTAATGGAAAATGTTGTGGGAGTAGGTGGAGAGGGAAAGAAAGACAGCAAAAGGGAACTGTCAGAATAACCCAGTCCTTATCCTACAAGTCTGGGGTGGAAGAGTCTGGGTGAATTGCAATTAACAATTGACAGACTGCAATTAAAACATTCTGCTGTCCTATTTTCACTATATAAATAATTATCATAAGTAAGATATGTTTTGCTGTAATTATAATACCAACCAAATACCTTAGAGAACTGAAAGAAATTTGTTTTTTAGTGATGAAAAAGTTAGGAAGACCCGTAAGCAGAACTATTTCAGTACCACTAGCAGTTATTTCAGTAAAATCAAAGATTCTTCCCTGCCCCTTCCCCATATAAACTTAAATATATTTTGTTCAACGAATCTGGACTAGGATTCTAGTCTTGCCATGATGAGAAATAATGGACTTGACTAATTGATACTTTAATCATCTGAAGCTTAAACTACATTTAATATTTCCCTTGCTGCTCTAAAAAAAAACTGTTCTAAAGAACAAGAAATTATGTATTTGCCTTTTTTATATCTGTGTAAAGTATCCAATAGCAAGTTGCCATTTAAGTTAGGACAGAGATTGCAGACAGAAAATGGGCTTAATATTGCTAAGCAGCTAAGTTTAGAGGTAACCTTTCTTTGCAGGAACCTGTTGGCTCTACAAGTGTTGCATTAAAGGATGTAGAACCTGGCAGTAATTTTCCAGGAAAATTGAGAAATAGGTCTTTTTTACAGTCTAACTTATGAATTGTAAGAACATTCTGGATTATGTACGGCTAATTTGTTATACATTTTAATTTTTAACAAATAGTATTAGCACAAATGCACACATAAATCAAGATGTTCCGTGTATGCAGTCAGTGTGCTCTTTAACATAGCTTAGGTGCTCATGTGTGGCACAACTGCTTTATGTCCCATTTGAATTACAAATGCGGACTCACTGTAAAATTTGCTATTTTAAAAAAGAAAATACATCTTGTTTACTTTACCAACCTTAAGACAAAGGATCTAGATTCCTCAAAGAACAGAAGTCTGCAGTATGCTAATATTGCAGCTTGCAAAAATTGAGCATTTTGATCTTTTGCTTGCTTTAAAGTTGTAGATTTCAGTTTTTAGGGGCAAAGGATGAAAGCCTGTGAGTCTACCTGGAAAAGTTATTCATGATGAATGCTGCTCCCTATTCAACTTTATAGTTTACTGTAGTCCAAATAGAGGCAGTTAAGCAACACAGAACAAGTCTAAAACTGATCCTATTTGTCAGTGGCTGTTGTTTGTTGATTAGACCCAAATTATGGTGTACCTCCCACTCTGGGTATCTAGGCTGAGCAGGAAAGCGTTTTTACGTAAGAAGCTCCCACTGGAGTCTTGGTACATGTTCATTCTTTTTCTTGGCATGGATTTGAAAGCCAGTCTATGTTACTGCGAATTTTGACATCTGTAAGTGTGAGGTATGTTGTACTTACAGATGCAAGGTGTAACGGCCCAAGATATTAATTATTTTAAAAGCATAGAAAAACCTTTAGGAGTAGGTTTTTTTTGTTAAAAGCCATGGGGCCAAGAAACTGCTAAGGTAGCTTAATAAAATTATGGATGAGATGGATGTAGCACTGAATAGAACTTTAGAGGTCAGTCCATTTAATGATACGCATAAGACCAGACTAATTTTTCTTTAGAATCCAGTTTTCTCAAAATGATAGCAGTTTTAATGTGTGTTTGTCGGTGACATAATCCATAGCCTGTCCTTTTGTGATGTGTATACTGATCCTAATACCAAGTTACTCTCTCCAAGTTTAATGTTCAACTGTTATTTGTGTGAGAAATGTTTACATGTTTCTTTGAATGTGGTTACTTGGTTCCTTGATATTTCCTACCTCTTGATATCTAAAAATATCCTAATGAAATCTTGGGGTTTTTTCCTTAGCATTAGTCATTAGTTATCACTATGCACTCTTGTTCTATTAATGGCAAGTGTTTTGACTGGCTGCTTGTTTCCAGAAGAAGCTGTTTCAGGGCTGGTGTACGCTACTATGTAAGAGGTAAAATAGCAAATTGATTTATTTTTAAATAATATGGATTCAATCTATACATGTGACTTACTTTTAAGAATAATTGCTGTATAATGACTTGAACAAAAAAATGCGTATAATGCTTATAATAGTTTGTCTCGAGATATCTTGCTCCAAATAAAATATTAGGAACCTGTGTGTGAACTGAAGCATCTTCTGGTACTTATTAAAACTGACTCCTCTTTATTCCTCCTAGAGATAACTGCAGAAATTTTGTAGGGGTTGTTAACACTTTACTGTTTTTATTGGAGTTAAATCCAAGTGTCTAATAGCCTTTTGGCCTTGCAGTAAATTCAACTAAGAGCACTGTTGGTGCTGGCAGGGGAGCCCTGAATAGTGATGTTCTGTAATTGCTTCAAGTCAAAAAGTGAACAAGGAAATAGATTTTAAATTACTTTCTCTGTTTGTGGGCCCATTATAGATACTTTTGAAGAAACTGATCATTTTCTGCAGTACCATTGCTATAGAATTGTGAATATTTCAGTGTCAAAGCGCTTCTATTTTATTTTGTATTGAACTACTCAGTTTCTAGGACTATAAATATCAAAATGTGTTAAGCACAACTATACTGCTTCAAGTTAAATTTAGTACAGATCATGTTAAACTTTTGCAAAAGTGTATTTAATTTACCATCTCCGGACAGCTCTGTCATATTTGCGTGCTTTCTGTGAGCTCTTAGAAGGGAAGGGTTAGGCAGCCTTTTGCTGGTGTACTGTTACTGTTCTGCAGCCAGTCTGAGCTGGTTAATGAGGTCTTTCTCCTACATAGGTATTGATTCAGAAGGACATGCTGCTAACTTTGTTGAAACAGAACAAATTGTGCATTACAAGGGGAGCAAAGCATCGTTTGTTCAGGTAAAAGTATGAGGAACTGCTTACTGGCTTAAGGTATACAGATAGATAGCTCTGTTTCTAAATACAGATGATATATAAAATGTGCATGCATACAAATAAACTCAAACCAGTCTGCTTTCTTTTTAAATGGCAAGTGAGTTTAAGTTTTGTGTTTAAAACTCTTTCTGTTCTTTTGCAGACCCGTGGATCAATTCCTTTTTTCTGGTCTCAAAGACCAAACCTCAAGTATAAACCAAAGCCACAGATCAGCAAGTCAGTAAATCATGTATGTGAGTGTTGTGTCTTGGGGTTTTAATGTATTTCTGGGCTCGTGATTATGTGATAGGGTAACAGACTGTAATCAGTAGAATAAAAATTAGCAATACTGGATTGAGCTTTATGTTTAAAAAGTAGTAGCAAGAAGCCTTGTACTCCTTAAGATGAGTTCAGAGCCTGAAAAAAATCCAGACATCAATGGGGATAGCTTCTCTTTGGTTCTTGTTTGCAACAGTTTTAGCAGCTGCACAATACTTGTTATCTGTAGCTTGTTTAATAAGGAGAGCTGAATAGACTGGGAGGATGAAAGTAGAAATGTATTGGCACAATAGAAAACATCAAACACTTTTAGTTATAAAACTACCTATGCAGTATCATCAAAAAGATGATTATAGAGATTTCTTGTAAATCAGATCTTAATAGTAGTATACATCTGTCAACACATTTCTTTCATTTCTTTTGTCTTCTAGATGGATGGCTTCCAAAGACATTTTGACTCGCAAATAATTAGCTATGGAAAGCAAATGATTGTCAACTTGGTATGCTTTCACTTGTTCTTCCTGAAAAAGCTATTGTTCTTCTAAACAGGCTTTTGAGTAATACTTTTCTTCTTTCTCCCAGGTTAACCAAAAAGGCTCAGAGAAGCCTCTTGAGCAAACATTTGCGAAAATGGTAAACAGCATGGCAAATGGAATGGTCAGGTACATGTAAAGTGAAATTACGTATTCTGTGTTAAAAGTTGAGCATTACCTCTGAGACCCACAGAGTGATCAGTTCTTTAGGGGCCTTTAACAACTGTCCAGTTTGTTTGAGTTTTGTTTTTATGAAGTGGCTTGCATATGACCAATGCCCCTACCTCAGAGCTCACATTCTAAGCAGAAGTGGGACTGTGAAGCTAATATGGGACAAAGAGAGGAGACAGACAGAATAAAGAAAGAAGCTCAGAGGCCTTGCTAATGCCAGTGTTGCAGTAATAGTATGCTATGAGAACTGTGGAGATCTGCGTTTTAGGAAAAAGAAATCACGCTCTGTAGAAATAGCTTCTGGCGAAAGGGCTTGGTTACATTGCAAACTTAATAAGGGAGTGCAGAGTGTGAGCAAAACAGTATCGAGATAAAGGAAGATGCGGTAAGGGGAACATGTAATTGAAATCTCTGGACCTCAGTGTAACAATCCGCCAAGAGAGTGGAGAATGCGCTTTAATCACAAGAAAAATTCCATCTCTTTGTGGTACTCTTGAATGCAGCACACAATTTTACAACCTGCCTGTGCTTGCTTTCACTGACTTCTAGAGGGCAGGCTAGCATACAGCTCCCACAGATACTTACCTCCATCTTTTCTTTGAAATTTCTTTATGGTATTATTGTCACACTCAGAGGACAAAATCCTATCCATAGGCACAAAGGCATCCTGTTTTAATAAGGATTCACTTCTATCTAAGCATCACTAAGGAACTGCAGAGTATGATCAAGATGCCCTTAGAAATTCTGACATATTTTGAATTTTTTCCAAGCTTTTTTCTGCTTATGTGATGCTCTGCTCTGCTTTCACCAGAGTAGCTATAGAAGTCTGTCTCACTTCTGTGTGCTTCTTTTACAACCCTCAGGGATGTGTCTGTGTGTGTTACTGGTGTGTGGGTTTTTCTTTTGTTTTTATTAAAAAAGACCACTTCTAAGGTGAGCACTTTCCTTACTTATACCTAGGCTGGTATTGATACCTTAGCTGTACAAAGCTTATGGAATTCTGTCAGGGTGTGTTTTAGAGATGCTGCTTGTTCTGTATATGTTAAAAAGTGGTGTTTGTCACCCCACTTTCTTAATGCTGCCAAAATTCTTGTTCTTAAAAAAGAACTTTTGATGGTGCTTACCTGCCAGACTAAGACTTGAGTCTTCAGTGTGTATGTACCGTGTTTCTTCATGTAAATAGTCTTGAAAACTTGGCAAATAATAACTTTTGGATTATGAATATTTAAGGGGTGCAATATAATGCCCTGTAATCACAGCAAACATATATATAAATGTTGAATCAAGCACCACTCATCTAGAGCACTTCTTACCAGAAATGAACTGGCTGTTACAATGTTGTTCCAAGTCAGTAGCTGTTTAATTTTCTTATAACAGAGGAGGCTAGCTGTTTAAACAAAACAGGTTTCTAGAGCTGTCAAGGGAATTACACTGCATGTCAGTGAAGAATGAAAGAGACACAGGTGTTGAAATGCAACAAAGTGAACTAAAGTTCCCAATGCAGTTGCTTGGAATAGAGGAGGGCAAAAGAATCCTGGTGGAAAATCAGAGATGGAATCAGATGCATATCCCTTCTGAACTTTTTTGGGGAAAAATACTAGCCAGAGTGTAGAATGAGTGACTTGGAACTGAATGTGTGCTTCTCCAGACGAGTGGCATCTTGTAAAGGAATGTAAATGCTGTCACCATGCACACTAAGGGTGCAGCCTCAAGAAGATTACAGAGCACTGACAAAATCCACAGATATTTGCTGGAAGCCATTTCTAAAGAAAAACAAAATACTCTGCAACTACCTGTATTAATAGATCAGTCCTTCCCTGTGGGGTTTTCAGAGACCTTCACTGCAGTACATATGTAATCTGAAAAGATTCTTCTCTCTGAACAGATACGTAGCATTTGACTTCCATAAAGAGTGCAGTCGGATGAGGTGGGATCGACTTCAGATTTTGGTGGATCAACTAGCAGAACAGCAAGATGAGTTTAGGTAAGGCTCTGCAGTTCTTACTTCTGTACTGTTAAAATGAGACCACTTTCTCATAGTTTCTATAGTCTTGAGTTAAGGCACAGTAAATCAGACCTGTAGTTTTCTATAAAGAAGATGCATTCATATGCATTAGTGTTTCCATACCTCTGATCTCTTGCTGATACCATGTGCAAGGTTAGAGAGGTGGTAGTCTAAGATGCCGAGCTCTTTTTATGTCCCGATAAAATGGTTCTGAGACCTGTAGCAACCCTGGGTTGTGACTCGAGCTGCCTTTGTACCTTTGGCTAAAAGGTTAGTCAAAGAAATGAGCGTGCATACAACTGAAGCTATTCTAAAAAAAAAAAAGTCTCCTTAGGTGATTTTGTTTTATATATACAAGAGTCCGTGTGTTGTTGACAGCAGACTGTTCTGCTACGTAGTGTCAAATACTTAGTGCTCCTTCCGCAGGCACCTGCTCTCTTTCTAAGTGTTTTCTCTAACAAGCACTGTTTGTGGCACCAAACCTTGGCACTGGCACTGATTGTTAGCCCTTGCTAACATAAGTAACCCACAAGGAAGCACATTCTCATTCATTTTAGTCATATATTTAGTCACACAAACTAAATGTCCAAATCAACTTAAATCTTTTAGTCCCACATTTGTGTTGTTTTAAGCACTTCTTGGTCTTTATTACTTGTAGACATGTGGATTGTTAGGGAAACTGTTTACTTTGTTCTGCTTTTCTGATTGTTTCCTTCTTGTTCCTAAAATCTTGTGCCTAAAGCACAAAGTAGATCAGCTAAAACATTGTGAAACTGGCAGTGGTATATTCTGTTCTAAAAAGTTAGGTGACTAGAACAGGAGTCTTATGAATGAAATGTCTTGCCTGGAATGAAGGCCATGAGAATAGTATAAATTAATCAGATTATAGTGGTTATTCTATGCCCACCACCAAAAAAAAGCCTAAAAACCACCTAAAGAGCTGAAAAATGAAGTGGCTTTGAGCGCTTCAGATAAGGAGAAATAAGCATGTAGGTTGCATAGCAAGGACCCTTTATTCTTGGAGTGAATACTGAATCACATAACTTGTTTACTGTCACCTCTCATTGGAGGCTTGCAAAAGAACCAGGTTTCCTTGAAATGAAGAAGAAAAAAAAGCCATGTATTTCTAAAACAAGATACTGAAATGAAGGCTCTTCCTCAAGATTAGGTTCACTCTACCTTGCCTTGTTTTGTTTCGTCTAGAGTGACTATTTCTTAAATAGGAACAGAAAAATCTGAGTTCTGATGTTCTTAGAAAATAGTTCTTCAGCCCTGAGGGAGGTAAACAGCTCTGTTTTCTGCAGGCTAAATCCAGTTGTGGAAGACCTGTCAAGAGCTGGCTTGTTGGGTTTTGGGTGGGAGGGGAGAGGTGTTGGGTTTTGAGGATTTTTGGTTGGTTGGTTTTTTAGAGCAATTGTAGCTGATGCAGCACTTAAATGATCTTATTAACCAGAAATGTCTACTCCTCAACTACACTAATTATCCTAATATCAGTTCTAGGCAAAGCTTTGGGGAAGAAGGAGGAAAATGAAGACTTCATAGATGTTATTGTCTCCTTTAATCATACAACAATTCAAAACTTGGCTTAACAAAACTAGTTCTCCAAGAATTACAAAAATGGGTTAACACAAGGTTGATCAAAGTAAATGCATATGTTTCTAAGGCTCTTGATTTTAGTACCGCGTGACTAAGACTTTATAATCTTAAAATGCTGTACAGTGACAGTGGATCATGTGCTAGTCAACATTCAGACTTCATAATTACATAATGGAGTAACTTAATCTACAGAATACGGTCTGTAAATCTTTAGGCAACTGGAAGTTTAATGCTGTGGCAGAAGCACAAGTGTAGTTCTGTCCCATTCACACATCCAACAGGTAACTTGATAACCAAGCTGGTAAAACAAATATGCTGATCAAAACACTTGCCTGCAATTCAGTATTTTAAATAATCTATTTGTTATCAATTACTAGAAACACCTGGTTTAGTTGATTTAAAAATATTGAGGTAACAGTTAGCTTGCACCGGTTGTGAGAGGGAATATCTGGTTCCCCTAGGTGTTCACATACTGGAGAGAAGAGTAAGTGACAGTAGCAGATTTTCAGTAGTGGCCTTAAAGATTTAAATACCTTTCTGGAAGAAGTGTGCCTGACAGCTTGTATGACTTCTTATGCAGGGGTGACTGGTTTGAACCAGGTAATACAAATCTGGTTACTTCTGCTGTTACACTCTGCTAATGATCTTGATATGTGTGGAGCTAGGACCCTATAATAACTGCAAAAAAAAAAAAAACACGTAAGTCACTGTTGCACCAGAGACTGCTCTTCCCAGTGGTATATAATTCAGTGTTGCTGGTTGGCTGTCTAAATGCTGACAGTGAATACTGCCCTGATATTACTAAATGTTTATATTTGGATGCTGTTTTTCAGTGTGAGAGGGAAAGAATTTGAGGAGGCATCAAAGTTCAAAGACATGGCTAAGAACTCCTCATGTGCTCAAGACAACTGTGTTTTGCTTGCTAGAATATTTACTTCTGAAAACATGTGGTTTATATCGACTGTTAATCTATAAATACTTAGGTGGATTGTATGTGTTAGTTATTTTCTAGTTGATTCCGATGGTAAAATTGTGACTCAGCAGGAAGGAATATTCCGCAGTAACTGCATGGACTGCCTTGATCGGACTAATGTAGTTCAGAGCTTGTTAGCGCGTCGATCTCTTCAAGCCCAGCTTCAGGTAAATATTTTATTCTTCTTTAACAAGCTGGAAGACCAGAGGTTTTTTGTTTGGACCAGAAATGTAACTTTAACACTTCAGTAAGAGCTTGCGTACTTTAGTTACTGTACTACTTACTTGAAATGCATTGTCCAGACTCTAGCTTAATAAATGAAGCTTTTTCTGAAAGCAAATCGTATTTTTTCTAGTGAACTACTAATAAGCCTCAATATGCTTTTTGTTTTAGAGGCTAGGTGTCCTGCATGTTGGACAGAGAATTGAAGAGCAAGCAGACTTTGAGAAAATCTACAAAAATGGTAGGCTGTTTATAGAGTTCAAACAATAACTTTTCTCCAAACGGAGTACATAACTTCCTTAATCTTTCTGAATGTTTTCCTATTCACAGCGTGGGCTGATAATGCTAATGCTTGTGCCAAACAATATGCTGGAACCGGTGCCTTAAAGACAGATTACACAAGGCAAGTCAGCCTTTCTTGAAAAGGCCTTCTGGGTTTTTGGGCATGTTTGGGATTTTCTTTAAGTCTTCATATCTGAGAAAGTTATTAATTTGGGGCTTAGGCCATGAGTTTTGCAATGGTTCAGCTAGTAAAATATCAGACTAAAAGAACACCATTTTTCACTGTGTTCATATAAAAGGAGGAAAAAGCTATCTGGAAATCAAGAAAATGTGCGTCTTCAGGGCACACTTATATTGTGGGACAGAGAGAAGTGTAATTTACTTTCAAACTTTGTTACAAGTCTGTGTGATAATGCAGAGGCAGCACTAAATAAATGTATTTATGTGCAGGTATTCATTAAACATAGTACACATATGAACAATGAAAGAACTGTAAATCTGACATTACCTTCCTGAATGTATACATCTATTTTAAGTATTTTTTCAAAACTTCTTTTTACAGAACTGGGAAGAGAACTCAGTGGGGCTTAATAATGGATGGCTGGAATTCATTAATACGTTACTACAAAAACAACTTTTCTGATGGATTTAGACAAGTAAGTTAGGCTTTTAACTGTGGGGAAATGTATTTCATAAACTCTGTGTATTTTCACTCTTGCTCTCTATTTCTCTTCCAGGATGCAATTGATCTTTTTCTTGGAAATTATTCAGTGGATGAAGTAGAACCTGCTAGTCCTCTACATGTCAAGAAAGACTGGAAGTTCTTAGCTGTGAGTATGGAGACTTTATTCATGATTGGAGAAACACATGTAACCTTTTAGTCACTTGCTTCATATGTCTAAGTAGAACTTGTCTATTTAATAATGAAGCATCCCTATAATCTGGTTATGTTTATGATACCTGCTTATAGGACTAAACCCAGACTGTTCGCTTGACAGCAAATGGAGTGTCCTTGAGCTATTGGAAAAAAACTGATGCTTGCTTTTTTTTTCTTTAAATCTGCTTCATCAAGTGGAAAGGGAGAAATTCTACTAGTCACCATCAATGACTGTTTCCTTCTGCAGAAGAAGCTTGTGAAGATCTCTTCTCATACTTCATGCAGAAGCATAGACTGTAACACAAAACCCCCTTTTTTTTTCCTCCCCTTCTATTTTATGAAATGGGATTTGGGGACATTACGGGGTTAACTAGCGGTTGGTGTATTTTTTTAATAACAAAACACAAACCTCAACCTCTCTTTAATAGATGTATTTTAATTCTTAACCTAGTTATTGAACACACTCTTTTCAATTTTGGAACTATCCAAAATTTTATTTGTACCTGACAGCAGGTGAATCAGGAATTAAAGCAACTTCATTGCAAAGCAAGTAAATAGCTTTGCAGGACAGCTTATCTTAAATTAAATTAAGGAATATATGTGCTACTATATCAAGTGATGATTCTTTTTCTCTTTCCCCAGTTGCCTATTATCATGGTGGTTGCTTTCTCCATGTGCATTATTTGTTTACTAATGGCTGGTAAGTCACTGTTAAGTTTAATTTCACAAATTAGCTTGCTTGTGTGTGGACTTTCTATAAATGGTTACTAGAAACTATCCAGTATAAAATTGCTTCTCAGTCATACCAAAAGGTGTTTGAGCACAGCTCTGGAGATTGAGGGTTAGCATTGTATCACTAACGTGGAAAAACCTGAGATACTATAGAAAACAATGTTAAAACTTTTGTAAAGTCACTTAAGGGGCAGTTAATTACCCCACAAATTTAGTTGCACCTGAGTAGGCATCTAGCTTTATTATAGGCTAGGTGAATCCCAGAAGAATACCTACCTAATTCTGGGCAGAAAAACAGTTCAGAAAAGTCAGGTATAGGCATAAGCCTGTTCTGATGAATGTCCCCCTAACCTAAATCTGTGCTGGGAGTGGTGAAGGTTTTTTGCCCTCTGCTTTTGCCTGGAGTTTTCTAACATCAGTGCTGACAGAGTTCTTAAATGGCTTCTGTAGCTGTCTGTTCAGTATTCTAAGGACTGTGTGGCAAACACAATTTTCCTAGGTAAGGGAAAGACCCCAGTACCTGTGAAGGGCTTCTAACTTCATTTGACAACAAATCTGTGAGGAAAGCCTTGAAATAATTTTGCCTTTGTCCTAGAAAACCCTCTCTCTGGTGACTGGAGATAATGATCCAAAATGTTTATCTGACTCTTAACAGGTGATACATGGACTGAGACACTGGCCTATGTGCTTTTCTGGGGAAGTGCAAGCTTTGGAACTTTTGCTATCATCCTTTACAACGGCAAGGATTTTGTAGATGCACCCAAGCTGGTCCAGAAAGAGAAGATGGACTGAATTTGTGTGTGTGGAAAGCGGCTTGGTACTGAGGATTCCTCAAGCCACACTTGGAGTCTCTACTGACCTGCTTTCCACACTGAGTAGTGGTCTCTTTAACATTCTTCCTTCGCAGCGTGGGGTGTGGAGAGGAAAGAAAATCATGTCCTTTGGTGGAGGTAGCTTTCAACTGAGACCTGACTCGACAGTCTTGGTTGCAATGGTCTTTGGAATATTGCATTAGTGGGGGGAGCACCACTCTTACTGAGGCAATGCAAAGATGAAATCCAGCTCTTTGGTGTCTGGAATGTTTTAGGGCATTAAGTGGACTGTTTAAGCTCACAGTCCACCTGGGCTGTTTCAGCTGAATTTCTGGTCTCTGGCTTGATGGGAGAGAGCTCTGATGCTGTTCATGTGTTAAAAAACCCAGATGTTGAAGCACTAATAATGGAGCTTCTAATCATGGTCTATCAACAAATACGGCTTCGTACCAATAAAAAGTCTAGTTCCAAGATTTACAGCTGGATTACATCTGTTGTGATAAAGTCCATGTTAAGGAGTCCTTTGTGCATATTTGTGTGTGGATTCTTTTCACTAAATAGAAAAGATTTTTGAATCCTAACGCTCTTCTAAAATGAGCTTTTTTGTCCTGTCTTGTTTATCTGAGACTGATGCAATATTCTACTAATCATTGTTTGGGTGAAAGGACAGTGTAATTGGATGTTCCTGAAGTTGCAGATGTGTTGCACTGTTTCAATACTATAGTCTCCAGATGATGATTCATTAGTTAGCGAGTTAAAAATACAGAATTTTCTTTCTAAAGATGTAAATGAAATCAAAGAATGTAAAACTCCTTTGCAGTGTTTATTGAACCTTCCTCATGCTAAAGGTCCAAAGCATTCCATTACTTTAAGAATGGGTCACAACGTAAAAGGTGAACTTCATATTGTTTTGCTAGTCAGCTGCTTCTATGCTTGGTTATGTTGAAATAATTTATGAAAGAAGGAATAACAACCTGAGGAGAAAGTGTTTAGGCTAAACTCCATGTTTGCACTTGGGAGCAGCAGCTTGCTTTTCATGCATGATACTGTAACACACTCTTTTAAAAAAAAAAAAAAAAAGGAGGGGGGGGAAGCTACAGAATAATTTGTGCTGGTTAATAATAAATGTGTGTCTTTAAATTTAGTGCTTCCAAGCTGTATAAAAACAAGTAATCTTAATTAAGGACCAATTTTAAACTATTTTGTCATTATTTTATATGGTTTGTTCAAAACCAGACATGGAACTTGCTTAAGGCGCTGTGCATTGTTTAATATTTCCTGTAAGTACAGTTGTATATTCAGATTGCAGTTATAAAATTTAAATGGGGGGAAGGGAGAAACATGTAGAATACTAGGACTAGCACAGTGGTCACTATTGAAGCTAGAACACAAAACACTGATACTCCAGTGTTTCCTTGTGTCATGACTGAAAATATGTACAGATTTTTGCAACTGTTAACTGTTCATTTTAACCTTGAATGTTTCTGGAGGCCTCTCTGGGTTTTGTGTAAACATAACCTGTTCATAAGCACTAGTACTTGCAAAGTATCTGTTTGCTTCTAGATGCTGTAATGGAAATACCAGTTGACGGTTAACTGGAAAATCCTTTAACTTAAGATTTTTT